>JACXGK010005547.1:0-32542 GCA_016801125.1 Novumbra hubbsi | reverse complement strand
TCGGCCTACACCTGTGGAGTAACAGGCCCAGAAGACCTTGTCCTGAGCCCTCCTGGTTTTGCTGCAGAACAAGCAGATACCTGACTATTCCAGCTGCTACTCTGCTGACCCCCCCTCCCAACCTAGATGATCCTGACGATTCCGGCTGCCACCAGGCTGAACCCCTAATCAACCTACCCTGGACTGTTCCTGTCCTGCCTGATCATGCCTGTCAACCTAGATCAGGCATTTTGGACTCTGGACATAGCTCATGTGAACTTATTAATTATTAGCAGTATTCTTAAACATCACCCTGCACAGCCACAAGAGGTATGGCCACCCCTTTGAGCCTGGTGCCTCTCTAGGTTTCTTCCTACACTCCGGCCCGGTAGGGAGTTTTTCCTAGCCACCGTGCTTCAATCCTTTTGTTGCGTGCTCACTGGGGTTTTAGGCTGGGTGTTTTTGTAAAGGCACTTTGTGACAACTGCTGTTGTAAAAAGGGCTGTATAAATAAATTTGATTGATTGATTGATACTGTATATACTGTATATGTATTACGGTTATGGCAGAAATTAAAGTAATAACACTGGTACTGTAATAAAAAAAATATATATATATGTTTTTGCACTGAATGTGTAATATTTTGTTCAAATTTGCATTATCTATAAGTAAGTTCACATTCATACTCAGTTAGTTATGAAATTCCAAGTTTGACAGCAAGAGGCTTTGATGATGAGGGGTACAAATTGTCAAAACATATTTATGGGATTTATCTCAACAGCGCTACTATTACAACCAGTGGCCAGAAATCGCAGACTGCATCTTTAATAGGTTGGTTTAAATACTATAGCTATTTAAATGGGGTACCACCCTTTTTTTTGGCATCACCTGTTCAATAACTATGTCGGCAAGGCAGTCCAAAGTTACTAAACTTTGGTGAGAATAAAACCTATAGATCTGCTGAAAAATAGAAGATGCTTACATCAAGACCAGTACAGCTCATTCCAACTTGCGGTTGGCCGTGCTCCCAGGAATGCAGTTAGTGAGAACACTATCACTGTCTATTCATGGAGGCACAGCTGCTGTGGGCATATGCTCTCTACCAAAGGAGGAAGACTTCAGTGGGCCCACCTTGCACAGGTTAACAGATGAATGGCACCCCCTTCTTTGACAGTCTGTCCTCTTCTATCTTTCTCTGTCTTTATCTCCTTTTGTGCTTGCTCGACAGTTAAGTTACCAAAATCAGGTAGAAATATGAAACTAGTTTTCTCTCATCAACAGCAGATGAGATGAAAAGTCCCATCAGTGGGAGTTAAAATGATATGGTATTATTTAGATATTACAATTTCTACATTTACATTTTACTCATTTAGCAAACATTTGAATGTACTAAGAGTTACAGGTTGAATTTGGGCTTAGTGCTTTGCTCAATGGAAAAACTAATTATTTTCCATTTTGCCTGCTTGAGGATTTGAATAAACAGTCTTTTGGTTTCTTGTCCAATGCTGTAAGCACTAGGCTATCTGCCTCCTCCATACAACATTAAAATATTAATATTCTGGATTGCAACTCTTCTTCCCAATGTGCGTTTAGATGTGTAAAGTATTTTTTATGATATACAATTAATGTAAATCGTTTCCCATTAGATGAGATGTGTGAGTTTTTCATGGTCCATTACTGACTAACATGACAATCCTAAAAAGTGCTGAAATCATCTAAATGATGAGCCCAAGGATCTGTGTGCGTTCGTTTCTGCCTACCCAACGTCTTTCCTTGGCTTTATTTAAGGAGGTGAGTGGGGTCAGTTCAATATGCATATAATTTGGGGTTGCAGACAGTTACTTCGGTTTTAAGCTCCTTGATGAAAGACTGCTATGAATAAATGTAATCTCTTCTTTCTTATTTCTCAACATTTGGAGCCCAAGGCTAGGAATGGAATCTTAGTGGGTTTTTTTAAAAGCTCTGAAGAATATGATGATTGCTGAACTTGAGAGACAATTGGAAAATGCTATTTGAAATGGCATGGATTCCACTTCATGCAGCTATTAGTATTACATGTGGTAACGCATATTATTTAGAATTAATAAACAAACACATGTCATTTGATGGTAATATTTGCTTGCATTTTTCCTTACCTGTCCATAGTTAAACAGTTGAAAAACATGATTCTCATTTGTCAGGTACCTGTACAGTTAGTAAACATCACCTCCTGCCCTGACATGCATAACATGAAAACCTAAAGCCTACCTAGCTCTATCCCTGTGTTGAAAATCTTTTTTTTTTCACTGGAAATAAATGGTTTATATATCTTTTAGCATATTCAAGCACAAGAATATGCTACAAGATATCTTTGTTATGTATTGCCTGTAACTTTCACTGGCTTTAGCAGATAAATAGATTAATACAGGTGTTGGAATGTCTTGTCTATGATGCACACAAGAATCAGAGGAGCGTTATGGTAAAAGAAAAAGTTCAAATGTTAATGGCAGTTCCGGGTTGGGGCAGAGCCCACTTGCCACTTGGGCTCTCAGGCACAATACCGGAACCCCAGTTGGGGATGTAGAACAACCCCCACCTTTCATAGAGGCGAATCCAGGTAATGTCCTCCTCATACTGTTGGAGCAATTCAGTACAGAGGAAAGTTAATGTCATTGACAGGTAAGCCATTGGTTGGAACGGTGAGTACTCTACACCCTTCTACAACAGGGCAATATTTAAGAATAATTCAGTGGAAGGGTAAGATAGAAAACTCCTAACGTTACCCAGACAGACTTGGTGGGGCCTCGTCCCAGGTTGGCATACGGGCATGAATACATTCTAATAATGGTGGACAACATTACACCCGGGAAAGGAGTAAATAAAGATTTAAGCTCTCGTAGATATGGTAAGAAACTACAGTGGAACGCACTGGAACAGGAAGGAAGGTGCATATAAGGCTATACTAAATCCCAAAGACTCGTCGTGATCTGACAATAAAATAGATCAGGGAGATGCCTTGTCTGCGGATCACAAACCATCCAGCACTGCCCGGGGATTAAATACTATATCATTCAATGATGCGTATCCTTTGCCTAGAGTGGACAAGGATATTGTTATTGAACAGCTAGGGAAAGCAAAATAAATTTCTACTCTTGACCTCACTAAGGGGTATTGGCAAATGCCAGTGGCACCCAAGTCTGCATTCCCTTCAGGATGCACGGCACGGCTGCCACATTCCATAGGCTGATGAATATTATGCTATTTTAATAGATAAAAAAACAGAATCATATTCATTATAGTAGTATGTGTATTAATATTTCTAATGTATTTTAGCTTACGTTCATTAATTCACCTCTGTTTTGGAATACTCACAATCTGTCAATTTTTTTGGGGGCATAAGTAGCATTAAACTGTAGTGATTCTGCTGTGAATAAAATGCCCATGTTGAAATCCACCTCTCAGATATTAACAGCAATTTGTATGGTGACCAAAATCCAACACAGACGATAAAAGTTACTGGCTAATGGTTTGATAGGGATGTCCTTGGCATGATACGTACACCTATATTCACTTATTTCTGCTACAACAGATTCAAAAGAGTAGACTGGAAGGGAGGTTGGTGAGGTGACTGTGCTATCAGGTGTTGAAATTGCATCCCTATTCAATTTAGATTAAATTTGGTGCACACACAAGTATGGTACTTTCCCATTTAAAAACCGTGGCTTATACACTGATTTAGAAAAAATCCCATTCTGTAATGAATGTGGTTGGGGGGTATAGAGAACAGGCAAGGGCTAGGCAGGAGACGTAGTCGAGGGCAGGCAGAGAACTGGTACACGAAAAGACGTTAGTAGCCTAATACGCAATATAACACACGAACAAACGATAGACGTAATAGAAAGACAGAACGTACAATACCTCACAACGAACAAAACAAACAACCGAGATATATAGGAAGCACCGTAATAGGCAACAGGTGCATCCAATAACGTATAACAATATAGTTCTCGAGTCTTTAGTCCAAATGCAGTTACAATAATTTATTTTTGCTAACAGTATTCTTAACATCAATCAGTCTGGTTTTACACCTAAACACAGTATCACTACGGCCATCATGCTTGCTGTAAATTATATTGCTAATGACCTAGGTGATAGAAAGCATTGTGATGCATTGTTCGTAGGCTTTTCATAAGCTTTTGACACTGTAGTAGACCATGCTATCCTTTTGTGAAAGCTGTCATCTATAGAACTGGGTACTGATGCCCGCCAATGGTTTTATGACTATCTTAAATATATAACTCAGGCCATCATGGTTGATAGGATCAAGTTACTTAAAGGGGTTCCTCAGGGTTCAGTAAATGGCCCACTATTGTTCACACTCAACAGATTACATTCCATTTTTATGCAGATGACACTGTATGTTTTATTTCTAGGTCCAAATTATCAGTGAGAAACACATTTGTACTCACTTGCTTGGATGGTATTTATATGCAGAGACCTTCAAACAGTTCTCTGCATATATGTACCTAGGGGTATAGTTAAAAGATATTTTAATGAACTTGTGAAAAAGTTACAATTGAAGCTAGTGTTCCTTTATAGAAACATGCTTGTATGCCCTCTGTTAATAGAAGACAATTTGATTAGGTAATTTTTATGTCCGTCTTAGATTATGGTGATATTATCTTTATGCTTGCTTTGGCAACCACATTAAGACACCTGTGTACTGATAAGTACATATAGGGGGCATTAATTCACAGAGTACACCTTTAAATCAGAGTGGTGAGAAAGAACGCACATGGCTTACTGAGAACTGACCTGTGTCTGTGGTTTCTGTGTGAGCAAGCCAAATGAAACATGGCACCAGGAGAAATCTGTAAAAATATGTACATGGCATCTGGCAGCCAAACGATCTGTATTTGTGCTAAAATATCCATCAAACAGAGCTTTGAGCTATACCGGTTAGCGATGGGTTTGGAGGGTGATGCACAAAGAAGGAGAGACTATTGAGCAGTACGTAATAGAATTGTCTTCCAAAAAAATCAATTCTGCATTGTTGAAGTTTGTCTGATTGTATGATAAAAGATCAAATAGTCGTTGGCATTATAGATAAGAAATAAGAAGTCAGTTGAGAGACTGAGAGACTGTCCTTGGATAAAACAATTAGCATCTCTCAAATATCAGCAAAGCAAATTTGGAACTCAAAAAGTTTAATGCAGAAAAAGAGTTAGCAGCAGCAATGGACGGCTGTTCAAAACAATCAAACAAAGTAATATGAGGAAAAACATGAGATGAGCATGACCAAAGACTATGTGCAGTGTTACAACAAGCACAGCAGTCAGATCTAAAACTAAACAGAATAAAGTGTGAGTTTGGAGTGATGGAAATTGGCATACAGCCAGATCCAGAAAACACACAAGGTGTAGTTGACATGCCAGCACCTAAAGACAAAAGAGACTTACAAAGGGCACTAGGTTTAGTCAATTACATGAGTACATTTGTATCCAATCTTTCCGCGAACACATAAGCAATGCGTAATTAGCTCGAGAAGAAAATGGAATGGCAATAGGAGCACTGACATGCATCAAAATGGGAAGTGCTAAAGAATAACCTAATTAAAAAACCATTGCTTTGAAACCTGTGTGTAAAAGTATCAACAGATCCTTCTAAAGATGGAGCAGTCTTATTCCAAAAACATGTGATCGAGTGGTTTCCCATAGCATACCCATCACACACAATGGCAGCAGCTGAAAGAAATTACGCACAAGTCTAAAAAGAGACACTGGGCATAGCTTTCGGTTGCGAGATTTTTCACGAATATGTGTACGGTAGGGTAGTGATTGTTGAAATCACAAGCTTTTGATTGCGATTTCAGCAAAAGCCCTGGGCGTTGCACCACCACAACTGAGTTATTTTATGAGACCACAAATGAGACTCATACATGGGCATGTAAAATGTAAACATTGTGCCCGATATGTTATGTATTAGCCATATATGAACAAAGATATTGAAACCGCAGTACATTGCTGTGGTACTTGTTAACAACACAGATACAAACAGCAAAAAGAGCCACGGATGCTTCACTGTAAATCACGTGAGCCATGGAAAAAAGTGGGAGTAGACTTGTTCCAATGAGTGGAAAAGATAATTTGGTTGTAAGGATTATTACTCCAACTATCCCGAGTCTGACAGACACCTCAGCAAAGTATGTAGTTTGACACTAATCATTGCTAGACATTGGGCCACAGTACAGTGGGTTAATGTTCAGTTTGCGAAACAGTATGGATTTGAACATGTATCAAGTCCATATTATCCACAGTCAAACAAGCTAGCTGAAAAGGCAGTACAGATAGTAAAATGTCTGCTTAATAAAGCGACTGAAGCAGGTGAAGATCCCCACCTTGCTTTCTTGAACTACAGTTCAACACCTTTAGAAGGTGGCAAGTCTCCAGCAGAATTGTGACTGATGAGTAGGAGGCTGAGGACAAAGCTGCCCTCGGCTGAACATTTGCGTTACAGCGCAAACCAACATCCAGGAAATGCAGATCAAATGTCACACAATAAAACTGCAATGCCTTTACATCCACTAGAAAGAGAGTGGATGAGCATCAGTGAGCCTTAGAAGTGCTGGGAGATGGGGACCAATCGCAAAGTTTCTAAGCGAGACCACGCCTACAGTGGAGGATTCTTTTTTTTTTATTCCCTCCTGATTTGGTACATTTGCCCACTGAAAAATGTATGATCAGTCTAGAATTTTAATGGTAGGTCTATTTGAACAGTGAGAGACAAAATAACAACAAAATCTAGAAAAACATCTCAGGAAGGATCCCACTCCTCATTGCAGATCCTATCCAAGTCATTAAGGTTTTGAGGCTAATGTTTGGCAACTCGAACCTTTAGCTCCCTCCACAGATTTTCTATGGGATTAAGGTCTGGAGACTTGATAGGCCATTCTAGGACCTTAATAAGGGACATGCACATGGCATATTGAGAACTGAATCATATGTGTCTGTGATCTTTGTGTGAGCAAGGCAAATAAAACACCCGAATTCTATTAATCACTGAGCACTTAGCTTTTTCACTAGTGCTAGTTACAGAACCCATCACTGTATACTATATCAACATGTGGATTGTGCCTCTTTATGAGGCGGGAGCAACATCTGTATATTTTCAGGACCTCTTTGAACATTACCTCCATATATATCATCTTTAATTTTCATAGAACTAACACATTTCAAAACCAGACAGGCGTGGATTACATTAAAGTCTCCAGCGGTCTTCTCAGATTTGGGTAGGACTGCTTTCAGTTACTTCGCTCCATATTTATGGAACAAATTCCAGACCAAACTTACGATAAGAACTCTGGTGCCACTTGCCCATTTAATAAATCTAATAGAGGATTATTATGATATTGTCTGTGAATGTTTTTTTGTTATTATGTCTTTATAAACATGTCTCCACTGCACAGCTGTGACATGAGGGTGGAGGCTCCCCCTGCTGTTCAGGCTCGGCGTCGCAGGAGCGACAGAGACGCCGTAGAGGGTCGATTTCCCGAGCAGCCACGAAGGAGCACTGCTGCACCTGGAAGTCCTTTGTAATTAGGAGCACCTTATAAGCAGCTGGGGCACTAGGGGTGTTTGTTGGTTATTGTTTGTTGGTGTCGGGTTTAGACTGGGTTGGACACGTTTGTACTGCCTGTGCTTGTTAGTAGTAAGCAGTGTTAGTCTTGTTCCTTAGAGAAGGAACCGTTTATTATTTTATTGCTGCTGGAATGATTGTCTAAGTCTGTATGTTCAATCAATACAAGTACTGAGACAGACTAGAACGGTGGAATCCTCGCGTCTGCTTCCTTTACTCACACACCGCCTACGTTCCAACAGTCCAAGTCTCATTCTGTTTTCCCTGTTAAAAAAAGTTCAAACAAAAAACAAATAAATCTGCCTACCTTAGAGCAGGTTTTTTATATGCTCTTCATTGACCATTTATGATGGGATAACTAGGGCTCAATTTCAGCTAACCTACAGCCCTAAAACATTATTTAGGATTCCTTTAAAACACTACTAAGATATGAGATTAATTGCAACTGCAGGCTTGATGAAAGTTGACGATGAAAGTGAATGTTGATGAATGAAAGATTAAGAAGTGCCAAGACTTTTGTTAAAATGTTTTATCTTTAACCGTTAAAGGTCAAAGGCCTTCTTGGGATTTAAAAAACGCCTGTCACTCTCTTGACCTTTTGACCTCTCAGGATGTCATCCTTTATAGTAGAATGATGTCCTTTATATTGTGTATTCTGAAAAACCTTAACAAGAAGAAGGATGAATAAATAACATTGTTTGAGAAGCTTCCATGAGTATATTTGTGAAATTGAGTGAATAAATATAAAAACAAATGTTGTCATGTAGTTGTTTTTATTGAGAAACACATAGTATACTACAACAGGTAGGCTGTTGTACATCACATTTGGATATCCCCAAGGGTTCACAACAACTATAGGTTGTTTATTGTATGAAAATATAACATAATAAATCAAATATTTTCTGAATGATTTCTTTCAAAAACTAAAAAATATCAACCAAAATTGCCAATTTGGGGTCCTTGTATCAATGTGGTGGAACACTATATACTAAAATCCAAGATTAGACTCTATTCTGGGCCTATATGTGCCACCTCTGGAAAAAAAGATTTTCTGTAATTTTGAAACAGTGTTTTTCTGGTTGAGATTTGGAAGGCTTCTGCATTACAGAAATACACAAACGACACATCATTATTGCAGCAGACTTGGAACAACGTGGAATTAAATTTAACCAGTCCGGAGATATGAATACAAATGTAACGGGTGCACCTTTTGTGGTAATGCCAAAATAATATAATACATGTTATTTGTACTATCATAGGGTGAACTGTCAAGGGATATTTTACCACTGATCTTTGAATTACCATATTAGACAACTTTCTTAAAAATGTTTAGTGGTAAAATTGAAGCCTGTATGTAGTGTCCTGTACCTGCAACATTCAGTTACCCAGTCAGGTCCACTACCCACTTCTCCAAATGGGAAAATGCTATTTGGAGGTACCATACACTACCCCCACCATATGTTAGAGTGCATCCTCACACTTCACTATACTAAGTCCCTTTCTACCATTGGCCGTTCGGGTGAATCCCACAAAATAATTAGCTTAAACCAGATGCAAAGTTGGCAGGACATGGAGACATTTATACAACCAAGCTATTTATGAATGTAACATTTCAAAACCCAGTTATTCACTTAAAAAGTCGATCTCAGTTTTAAACAAAGGCAGAGCACAACAAACAGAATACTTCACTTCTATGGTTGGCACACAAACTACCTACTCTAATAGAGAATTCTCAAAAATTATACTGAACAAAATCAACAGGGTGGACAAAAAGACAATTCACTGACCTTTCTGAGCAGTTAAAAAAACTGCAAACAAACTAGCTGCAGCAATGCATGCTGGGATAACAATAATAACAGGAACTTTGGATGGCACTCTCGCCGCCGCCGTAATATATTACAAAATATTAAACCAATAAAATGAGAGTAGGCTTCATGTATATAATATTGCTGGAAATAATTAGGTTTAAGCATGTGACCTTGAGAAATAATGGCAACTATATAGTTATCGTGGTAAACGCTTTAATGGTTGCAATTGGCCCTATAGTTTTGACAATATATTATATATTGCTTGTTTACATTTACTTTGTTCACAAACATTACATTTGAACAAAACAAGCTCAGTTTCCCCTTTAAACCTACCATGTGACAGTCAATATTTATACCCATGTTTACAGCTACAATTTTGCAGTTGACGGTGTAATCCTTACAGTTTGCTGTGTTTGTCAAAACAGTTTATGTAGTTTTATTGGATTCCGTGCTCCTACAATAACTGGATCGTCTAATAATGTGCTTGAAAGTATTTTTTTATTATGGAAAACACCTTCACAGCTTTCGTAGCCTGTTGTTCTAAGATAAGCGGTAATAGTCGACTCCAGACCGGCTTATGAAAATCCATTTAGAATTAATAATGCCAGTACCACTGCCTTGTAAAAAAAAAAAAGAAGAAAACTATCATTTATTTGAAGAGGTTCACAGTCATCTGTGAAATGAAAGATGTCATTGAGCCAAGTACAAATGCAGTCTTTAATGAATACACAGACAATTCTCCAGTATTGTCTTTGACAGTAGAACATTCTGTGAATAGCTCAGCTTGTCATTGTTGTGAAACAATATTAATCAATCTTTAATTATATTGGGCAAGTTGTTGATTTTCCCCACAATCACATTGGATTTTCAGAGCACAATAAGGAGCTGAATTAGCTGTAATGAACAGGTCCCGTCATGTTGACCTAAGTTGATGAATCATTAATTTTTTTCAGAGAGAGAAAGAAAGAGAAATCCCTGAAGTTAACACAATTAAAGTAATTTCTTAAACAGGAAAAAGTATTCCGTGAATACTCCTGTGACTTTCCAACCTCTTTTACAAATAAGACGTGTTTGAACATTTTAGCTACTTTGTCATAGTTTGAGGAATTAAATTCAGTGTTCAGTAAAAAAAAAAACGTTAAAGTATTCAACTAATCTTTAAATTACATTAATCTGATTTTGGGGTAAACATTTATTCACTAACAACAGTACGGTGCCTGCATAGACGTGTCTGCTAATTTACAAACATTTGGGTTGGGGTCAATTAAATTTCAGTAAGGCATGGAATTGACGGACTGGGGCAATCCCTCAAGTCACCTCTACATTATAGTCAACGTTTTGCCCAGCCAAGGAATTTGTGGGTACGATATACAGTATACACCATAGTCGCTGAAGATCACATGGTCCCTGACTGACACACATTTTGCACTTTGGTCACAATTAAAGGAATAAAAGAGAACAGGAAATGTAATGCTCAATCAGTGAATGTGTTATGATCCCTGGGAACCATTTTCCTTCACATTAGGGAGCTAAAGACATGTCGCCGGATTGGTGACAGCGTTCGGGGAGATGATGTCCTACATGGCAGCACTATTGGTGAGCGAGAGCCCTGTTGAGCCGGCCATTGTGGTTGCGCATCCCATCGCTCAGGTGAGGGAACTCCAGGAAAGCTGTGCCTGAAAAGCACAACGGCAATCTGGAGGGTTGTCGTGGTTTCCTTTTCCAATGTGACCTATATTTTGGTGATCTGCCACTGTCGAATTACAAAGAGGTGACCATGTTAATCACTCTACACACCAGGCATGCCCTCGAATGGGCAACGGCACTATGGGATGGCAGATCCGGGGACATCCGTTTCATATCAGTTCTGAGCTGTTTTAGATCATCCCACAGAGGGCTGGATTGAGGCGAGTAGATTAGGCTGGAAATGAGCTCGTCTGCAGAGTATGTTCTGCTCTTCCAGACGATATTAGTGGCCAGTGGCTGGAACGAGCTGGCTCTACGGACCGCCTTTCTCAGATGACAGCGGGTGGAGGTCCAGATAGATCTGGCAAGCCCCTATATCGCCTGGGCCATTGCCATCGATGGACAACTCCATGACCGTTTGGCACACCATGTCCCTCTTACCTCTCGGGCTGAGCCGGAACCTGAACCTATGGAACTGGGGATTATGAGGCTCACCATAGAGGGGGTGAGAAGGGGCACTTCCAGAAGGGGTGTGCCTCGGCCCAGATGCGGAGCTGAAGCGGGGTGAGTAGCTGGTGGGCACGGTAGGTGCCTATCATTTGTTTGACCTCGCCAGCCCTTTCTTTTACTCAGTTGTGCTGTCTTTTTGCCATCAAGCAGCTAAGGGGGGTGCGTTCCTTTACCAAGCTGGACCTCCGGAGCGCGTACAACCTGGTGCGTGTCCGGGGAGGAGATGAGTGGAAGACAAACAACGTCAGGCCACAATGAGAATTTGGTTATGCCATAAGGGCTGGCTAAAGGTGGAGGCAGTGAGGTCATGGCCAGTCCCGAAGACCATCAAGGATCATCGGCTTTGCAAAATTTTACCACCAAGTCACCCATAGATTCAGCTCCATCACCGCAACACTCACGCCGCTTCTAAAGGTCCAGTGCCTCCACGGGACCCTGCAGGCAGAGAAGGCCTTCCTCGACCTGAAGGGCAGGTTCAAGGTAGATGTGTCCAAGGGCGGGCTGGGGGTGGTCCTCTCCCAGCATCACAGAACCCCTCCCAGAATACACCCCCGTGCTGTGGAGAGGAACTTGCGGTAAAGTTGGCACAGGCGTAGTGGAGACACTGAGGGAGCGGTTCACAGTAATGGCCGACCATCAAAACTTAGAACATGTTCAGGCAGCGTGGCCCCTCAACTCCTGTCAAGACAGATTTACTTTGTTCTTGGAGCGCTTTCAGTTCACCCTGACATACTGACCAGAAACAAAGAATGTTAGGGCGGAAGCACTCTCCTGTGTTCACGACTGGGGCAGACACACCTAGGGATGCACCCATCCTGCTTGCACAGCGTATCTTGGGACCTGTCTCCAGGGGCATTGACACCGAAATACATTGAGCAGGGAGACGGGACCCAGCCATATGCCCACCTTTCCAGCCAGTACCAAGCTCTCCAACAATGACTTAGATCAACTTTAAAAACAATAGTAAAGAAGAAAAATCCATAAAATGATTATGGTGGACTGAAATGACATGTATTATCAACAAAAATTAATCAGGTGCATCTTTTCATGAACTCAATTAATAACATGCAACAATGTGCTCTTTTTTCATCTTTTTTTTCTCTCCCTGGGATGAGAATTAATTAGTTGAGGGAAGGTCAGCCGTAAGATGCTGACATCACTCATCACACTGCTGTGGCAGTTCTAATTATTTGTCTTCCAGGCTTGGCTGATCAAAAATTATTGCCATACCTGAGCAACATTTAGAAAAAAGAAAAGAGCTATTTTGTTCAAAATGCTTTTAATTAGACCTGCTAGTTGATTAATGCGTTGTAAGCATTCAGGATCAGCCTCCTTATCAGCTTTTTCTGACAAGTTTGCAGGGTATTGTTGTGTGAAAGACGTTTCATTGACACTAACCGACTGTTTAGTATCTAATTCGTTCACATTGCTTGCAATTAAAAAGCTATTTACCGATGAGAGCACTAGCTGATAATAATAAAGATGTTTTATATTTTGACAAAGCAGCCTGTATCAATAATTGTGTGAGCAGCCAATGTGTTAAAGACACCAATAATCCCATGGTTATCCCATATACCATGGTTATCCCATGGTTATCACTGGTTATGTATCCTGTTCTTATGATACTGCGTTTTTTTTCCAATATAATAACAATTGAGCCTTAATGGTACACCAACCACCAGTGAAGACCATAATCCACTCACATTCGACAAGAGAAAACCGTGTGCTAATGTTATTGTTAGCATAATGTTCCACATCATTGAACAAAACATTAAAACATTTCTTGGATAGCTTAATAATTCACATACTGTCTTAACTGCATGCATGCTTTGGTTGCTCATAGCCATTGCTAGCAAGTGTTAGTTTTAGTTAGTCTAGCCTCTGCAATGTATTGCCTTATCACAAGCCATAATTAACATGAACAGAGGTCACGTTAATTCAACACAAGTACCTAACCCCTGTTTTTACTATCACGGAAGGGCCACCATAAAGTAACTACAGTGGCTCTCACAAGTGAAATACATTTTAAGCTATGATGGGACCTGTATGTTGTATGAAGTACAGTCTATTATTGGGCCATACATAATTCACATGGACCAGCAATTGTAGTAGACCTGGGTGCAAATACTATTTGTAATTGTTTGCCAGATGGGTAGTAATTACATTTTGTGTTTTAGTCCATCATTTCTACTGTACCAAACAAGCTCAATGAAGTGCAGCCAAAGTTGTTAATAGAATGTTAATTCAACTTGGACCCAGGGTTTTAATGTTAGCCTTCAGCCATACATACAGCCATACGGCTGTTCCGAAGCCGGCTGGTGCGAGAATGAAGAGACCAGTACCGCTTGCCAGATGGCAGGGGGGTGAACAGTTTGTGACTCGGGTGTGAGGGGTCCCTGATGAAGCCACAAGCTCTCCGCAGACAGCGCTTGTGCTGGAGGTCTTTGATGGCGGGGAGCTGGACACCAATGATGCGCTGGGCGGTTTTTACCAATCGCTGCAAGGACTTCCTGTCGGCCGCAGAGCACCCGTTATACCAAACTGTGGCATAGTTAGTCAGGATGCTCTCGACTGTGCAGCAGTAAAAGTTTACCAGGATGTTAGTAGATAGGCGGGCCTTCTTTAAGTTCTTTAAAAAGTACAGGCGCTACTGTGCCTTTTTTACCAGGCTTGAGGTGTTGACGGACCAGGAGAGGTTCCACCGTGGTCTGGTCAGGACTGGAGCATGGATGCAGCCTTTAGACTTCCTGTAATCCACAATTAGTTCTTTGGTCTTCTTGGTGTTGAGGGCCAGGTTGTTGTCTGCGCACCAAGCTACAAGGTACTTGACCTCCTCTCTGTAGGCTGACTCATCGTTGTTGCTGATCAGGCCAACCACTGTGGTGTCATCCGCAAACTTGACGATGGTATTGGAGCTGTGCAGAGGGACGCAGTCATGGGTGAAAAGAGAGTACAGGAGTGGGCTAAGCACACAGCCCTGTGGGGCACCAGTGTTAATGGTCAGGGTGGAGGAGGTGAGGTTGTCTAAACTGACAGATTAGGGTCTGTTAGAAAGTCCAGAGTCCAGTTGCAGAGAGACGGGGCTGATCCCAAGGTCGTGGAGTTTGGTAACTAGTCTGGAGGGGGTGACCGTGTTGAACGCAGAGCTGAAGTCAATGAACAGCATCCTTACATATGAGTTGGTTTTGTCCAGGTGGGTCAGGGCAGAGTGAAGTGTAGTGGAGATGGCGTCCTCAGTAGACCTATTAGGGCAGTAGGCGTACTGGTGTGGGTCCAAAGTTGGAGGGAGGCAGGCCTTAAAATGAGCCAAGACCAGTTTTTCAAAGCACTTCATGATCGTGGGGGTGAGTGAGACAGGTCGGAAGTCATTTAGGCTTGAAGCAGTCGACAGCTTTGGCACTGGCACAATGGTTGTGGTCTTAAAGCACGTGGGGACAACCGCTTGGGACAGTGACAGGTTGAAGATGCCCATGAAGACCCCAGCCAGCTGCCCAGCACATGAGCTAAGCACACGCCCAGGAAGACCATCAGGACCAGCTGCTTTTCGTGCGTTCACCCTGCTAAGTGCAGAAGACACGTCCGCGATAGACAGACTGAGGGGGACGACATCTGGGTTGAGCTTTAATTTTGCGGCTGGGTCTTTGTTGTCCCTGTCAAAGTGGGCGTAGAAGGTGTTCAGCTCGTTCGTGAGGGAGACATTAGTGGCTGAGGGGGTGGGGTGTTTAGGTCGGTAATCAGTGATGGCTTGAATGCCCTGCCACATGCGTCAAGGGTCAGAGTTGTTATAGACATGATCCTCAATCCTCTGTTTGTGGGCTTGTTTGGTTCATCTTGATGCCCCTTTTCAGGTTGGCCCTGGATGTGTTGTAGGCCTCCGTATCTCCAGATCTGAAAGCAGCATCACGTGCCTTCAACAGCAGTTGGACCTCTTTGTTCATCCACGGCTTCTGCTTGGGGAAGGTCTTTATTTGTTTATAATTGGTGACATTGTTGGTGCAGGTGTTGATGTATTCCAGAACAGACGATACATATGTATCAATGTCAATATGGGAGTCAGTGTTAGCCTGAGTGGCAAACAAACTCCAGTTTGTCTGTTGAAACTGGTGCTGTAGTAATACGTCTGACCCCTCAGGCCACACTTTGACTGTCCTCACGGTAGGTTTCGCACGCTTGATGATGGGTTAATACTTGGGAAGCAAAAGAAGTGATAGGTGATCAGACTGACCCAGGTGGGAGGGGGGTGGCATTGTAAGCATTGTAAGCCTCCGTAATGTTCGTGTGCACGTGGTCTACTGTATTGTCTCCTCTTGTGGGGCAGGAGACATTTTGAAAGAATTTGGGGAAAACTGTTTTCAAGCTGGAGTGGTTAAAATCCCCAGCAACAATTATAGCGGCATCTGGATGTGACGTTTGTTGTTTGCTAATGGCAGCCTGCAGTTCTTTCATTGCTAGCTGAGCATTAGCATCACGTGGAATGTAGGCTGCGGTAATCACAATGGACGTAAACTCCAGAGGCAGGTAAAATGATCTACAGTTAATTATAAGATATTCAATATTGGTAGAACAGTGACTCCCGATGAGGTTAGCGTTAGTACACCACATTTTGTTCACGAAGATGCACAGACCACCACCTTTGGTTTTACCTGAGTCTACTGCCGTTCTATCAGCGCGGAAAACACAGAGGTTCTCAAGGCTGATTGCATTGTACGGAGTGGTATTATTTAACCACATTTCTGTGAATATCATTACGTTGCAGTCCTTAATCCTTCTCTGTGAGATGATTCTTAGTCGTATTTCGTCCATTTTGTTCGCCAGGGACCGAACGTTCGCTAAGAAAAGGCTAGGGAGAGAGGGTCGGAGTGGGTTGCGTTTTAGCCGAGCTTGAAGACCCCAACGCTCACCTCGCCTTTGTTTACAATCTCTTCGCCACCTCCGGCCACTTCCGGTCGAATGGGGGATTTCAGACTCCCGGGGGAATCTTGCAATCTTCGGTGGTCGATAAAGCCTTTCGAAAACAATAGTTGTGCAATGTTTTTTGATGTCCAGTAATTCCAGTCGGTTGTAGATGTTAAGCGCCTGGCTGTCCCGGGTGAATAAACTAATAAGAATAAGATAAACTACTACTACTTTACAAAAACTGGAGAGACGCTGAGCCTCGCATTGCGCACGCGCCGCCATCTTGGTCAGATTTACATACAGACTCTCCACTTACTTCCATATGGGCTGCGTGTGCAGTGTCACCCGAAGTAAATCCAACAACCCTAACTACATCAATTCCCATTACTAGCGAATTAGCGAAGTTATACGTCTCCAGCACACGCAGTCAGTTTGATCCAAATAGACTCTAAATGCCATTTCTGTTCCTATTAACCTGCAGATCGGTGTGGCAGATATTTCCTGTGAAGTTGCCAGGGAGAGAACATGAGGCTAATGGCTTGCTTGTGACAGGGCTATTCATGATGATTTATGATTCGGTGTTTAAGTTGATTACGCCACTGCTGACTCGGAATACTATTTCAATTAGTGCACTGAAGGTCACTCGGCAAAATCCCTCCATAATCTATGCCTATTAACGTTAATGCGTCTAGTATCCATATCTGTTCACCCTTGTTGATTCGAATCATCCCCAGTCCTAATGGCCGGCTTGTTTACCAGTTTACAGGTTTGGACATATCCTGAGATAACATAGTAATTTTTTTGTAAATCAGTGCTAGATCATAAATGTCTGTAGTTTTGACACATCGTTTGGACATCTCAATAGTGTCTGTGTGTGAGTGTTTGAAAATGTTTTTCCGGGCTTTTCTTTTTCTAGTTTGCACTACAGATCAGGGAATTTTCATGCTGAAGAAAAAATAGGTCAACATTTATTGACAACCCGGTTCAAATGTATATTATGTGTACCAAAATAGGCACATTTTACAATAAAGCAATCTCTCTTGTTTAAATTTGCACAAGCATAAGTGGAATTCTGGAGCTGGAATTTAGCAACTGTAATGTTGGATTAATTCATGAAAAAATATGTAATGGCATGGTAAAATGATAAGATATCAGATGCCATAAATACAAATGTGTACCGGCTTTTTCTGTATTCAGTATTATGAATCATGCAACACTAAATCGTTAGTCCTATTTAACCAGGAGCAGCTTCTATGGTTTGGTGGCGATTGGCCAGGTGACCTTCTTATGACGGCACATATGGATGTGCCATCCTGGAGGAGCTGGACTGCCTATGCAACCTGAATAGGCCTCATGTTACCAGTAGTGACAAGGACACTAGCACAACTAGAGAAGAATCATTCAAGAAGAATAAGGAAAGCAATTGTACCTGTTGTCACTTTCATTTGATTCATAATTGCTTATGGTTTCTGAATGGACAGATTGATATACCTGATGTTTAATTGACTTGGTGTTATACTGTGATGATTAAATGTTGATTCTTTTGAGCAGTGTATATATAAATGGCTTCAGATCTAAATGTGCATTATAAGTATTCACTGATCTGCATTTTTTCTCTTTGTTAATAGGGCCTGGAAGGAGTAACAGCCTATTTGGTTATAAGAATAAAAGTGCTGACAATGTCACAGGTTGATGGGACTCTATTTGAGGGATGGTGAAAACACAATGGCACAGTAACATCAATTTTCAACATGATTTAACCCCAAGCTTGTGTGTTGAAGGAGAGAAACTACAGACGCCTGATTTACTTCCAACGAAAGCCCTGCACCCCCTTCGAAACAATGTTTCCAAGGCTACTAGCAAATGACGAGTGGTCACGTCTGTATAGCCTTGCCCCATCGGCTTGATGGATAGGCCGGTGATCCAATAAAAATGGCAATCAAATCAACTAGGCCACTTTACAGGTAGAGGGGCTGTCTGATTGAGTTGTCGAAGGCATAGCTGAGGCTCAGAATGATTATGGTTTGGGGAAACTGAGAGGGGTCCATCTTTCCCACCAACCAACAAGGACACCATACATCTCTTCCTCTGGCTCAGCGTTGCCTCTCTCCCTCTCTGCTGTGAAATGTGTCCAAAATAACTGCACACCTACTGTACCGCTTAACTGCCCGCCTCCCCTTTACTGAAGGTTATTTGTCGTATGAAGGACTCTACCTGTCATTGTGTGATGAATACCATGTACAAAGACAAGGGGGAGCATCCATGGGGCTATAGCAGGATTAGCCCCGAAAAGCCACTGATCTGTAAATAACCTAAAAAAGAGTAGCGTTGAAAGATTAGCATCTGTTTTTTTAGGAATCATCCATCAAACAGATCTACCTTGATTCATTCGCCTTGGCAGGAAGCGTCCGTCAACTGCTGCACCAGCACAGGGATCATTTAGTGAATATTTACTCATTCAAGATATACATTTTGATGATCTTCTTTAATCTGTGAGTGAATTATTGAGATGCAGCTATGATTTCAATGTTAACCGCATGAGTTTTGTGTTCATATCTGACCACAGCAATGGTGACAATGCTGTACTTTTTGTTTTGGGAGCTACTTGTGAATAGGAATGATAAATACATATTTAGTATCACTTTTAACAGTATTACTGATAGTAGCAGTCTACAAATGTAATTTTTGTCAAAGTCAAAATCAGCGGCATGGTGTTTCTGAGTAACTGTGAGTAAAACTAATTCTTGAATCATAATCAAATTCATAGAGGCAATTGATATGTTGACAACACCCCTAATTTCTCTAATGCTACCCAAACCTTTTTGGGATGGCACGTATAGAAGTGCCATCCTAGAGGACCCTTATGGAAACATATTGATTTTGGAATTTGAAGATCATGCAAAAATCGTTGCCAATTATAGAAATAGCGATCTGGGTAAATAATCGGGATCAAGCGTTTATGTAATAATTGGGACAGCCCAACATACAGTACAACCGTAAATTCAGCTGCTGTCCTTTTATCAACGATCATATCAAAACACTCCAATACTTGCAGGTTTCTGGCCTATTTAACTGCCTCCTTGCCTGTTTGTTCATGTCTATTACTTTCTTGCTTTGATCCCAGCATAAACCACATTTTCAAAATATATTTAACACACTTTCCATGGCTATATATAAACTATATGGACAAAGGTATTGGGCCACTCCTCTTAATCATTGATTTCAGGTTTTTCATTCATGTGCCAAAGGTGTAATAATAAAAGTAATAAATAACATTTTAAAGTGCTTTTCAAGAACACTCAACAATAAAAGTCAAGTAAAATCACATCAAAAACACCCTAATAGAACTGGAGCTAAATTAAGACCAGGTTAAGCCATGGGGAAATCTAAACTGAACAAGTCAGTCTTGAGACTATTTTTAAAAGTGATGATAGAGTCTGAATTGTGTGTTCCAGAAGGGAGAGAGTTCCACAATTCAGGGAAAGTCTAGTTTTTGGGACAGTCCATAGTTGGAGCAGTGGAGATTACAAGATGAGGTTTGTAAGTGAATGAGGTTGGTGAGGTAAGAGGGGAAAAGGCCATGGAGGGCCTGGTAGGTAAGAAGCAAGATCTTATAATGTATACGGAACTTGATAAGGAGCCAATAAAGGTGTTGCAGCGTGGGAGTAATATGTTCCCAGGGTTTGGTGCGCAGTTTTAAACATGTTTTCACCCGGCCAAAGCTTTGCCTGACAGCCCCTACAGCCCCTCTGTTGCAGTAGTTCAGACATTATGTTACAAAAGCATTTATGAGGGTCTCGGCAACCATGTCAGTGAGAGATGAACGGTGCCTGTATATGTTTCGGAGGTGAAAGAAGGCTGACATGGTGATGGACTTGATGTGCGGCTCAAAGGAGAGAGTTGGATCAAAGATTACTCCAAGATTACGGACTTGAGAAGATGGGCAGATGGAACAAGTATCAATAGACAACACAAGGTCATCAACTTTCTTTAGAAGAGCCTTGGGAGCTACCACCATGACCTCTGTTTTTTTACTATTGAGTTTGAGTAGATTAGCACTCATCTAGTTTTTGATGTCTTGAAGACAGCGGATCAGAGTTCAGGGGGTTAGGTGTGAGTTGAGCTTGATGTTAATGTAAATCTGAGTGTCATCTACATAGGAGTGGAAATGAAGACCGTTGCGTAGAATGATCTGTCCCAGGGGTAACATGTAGACAGTGAAAAGAAGGGGCCCTGAGGCATGCCTTGGTTGACAGGGGCTGGGAGGGGATTTTGAGCCGCCAAATGACACAAACTGCTTCCGATCAGCCAGATATGATTAGAACCAGTCAAGCGCCAAACCCCATACGCCCAAAATTGTTTCCATGCAGTCGAGAAGGATAGCGTGGCAGACAATTTCAAAGGCAGCAGAGAGATCCAGGAGGATGAGAATATTGAGAGGTTAAGAGTTGTCAGCAATCAGGTCATTGGTCCTTTTGCCGAGGGCAGTTTCTGTGCTATGCTTTGCTCTTAACCCTGAATGTAGAGGCTTTTGCTTTGGTGATCAACTCTGCAATGTAGGTGTCATCAACAGCACAAAGTGGATAGAGAGCAGTCCAGTGGGAGGGCTGCAGAGTTATGACATTCTGAGCCAGAGACTGTTGGTAAATACAGTTGTGGTAAAACATTTACATACATTTGTAAAGAACTGGTATGTCAAGGCAGTATGAGTTGCCAATAATTACTACAACTTTTATTTATCTGTGATGGAATCATTGAAGCATAAAATTCTTTCTCACAAAAAACAGTCATGAAATTTGTTTCTTTTATGACTTTGGACCGTGTCAGAAAGCCCACAAATTCTGCTGAACTGCACCAAATCTGACAAGAGGGAGTGGTCAAGGATTCCACCAGCAGCTTGTCAGAAGCATGTGGATGGTTACCAAAAGCGCCTCATCGAGGTGAAAATGGCCAAGGGACATATAACCAAAGATTAACATTGCTGTATGTATATTTTTGACCCAGTAGATTTGGTCATATTTTCAGAAGACCCATAATAAAGTCATAAAAGAACTACATTTCATGACTTTTTTTAGTGCCGGTTGATAGTGGAGAAGAGAGTTCTCGGGTTTCCATTACTGATATTTATGAGGTTGGAGTAGTAGAATGATTTTGCCTTGTTTTGAGCATCCTTATATTTATGCACATGCTCTCTTGCAAGACTCCAGGTGGACTGAGAGACCAGACCTTTTATAAAGCTTATCCAGTGGACTTCAACAAATGCAGCTCAGGGGTAAACCAGGGAGTAGATACAGCAAAGGAGACACACTTGGTTTTCAAAGGGAAAAGAGCGTCAAGGGTAGAAGAGAGGAGTGGGTCATAACAAAACACCTAAGAGAACCATGCTGTTGCTTTGTTTTCTAGAACAGATGTGCTGACAGGCTTAATGTTCCTGTATGTAATGGCTCGTTTTTTACGTTGCTTGTTGGATGGCAAGATGATCAGAAATTGCAAGGGTGAAAAACCAGTCAAGCATACAAGGTCCAGAACATGGCCTTTGTTATGTGTGGGAAAATTTACACATTTTGAGAAATTAAAACAGTCCAAAAGATATAGAAAATCAGCAGCAAAAGTACTAACGTCAGGGTCAACATGTATGTTAAAATCACCCAGCAATTGTGTACATGGTGACATGGAGCAGACAGACGTGAGGATCCCTGATAGAACTGGACTATTTGGGCGGACAGTGGATTAAAATATATTTTCAAGCCCTAAAGATAGACTTTCAAATGATGCAGCAAGTCTTTACCTTATGGCCACTGTGGTGTATAACAGCAAGCCCACCACCTCGACCGACTGAGCAAGCTTTTTGCAGTTATTTGAACCTTGATGATTTGGTTGCTTTCCGTTAAGCACATCACATCAATACTCTTTTCCATGATTTCCATGATAGTGATTTATTATTGAGAGATTGGGTGTTCAGCAGAGCAAGGGATGTAGATTTATTCTGTGTTGTGAGGTTAGCCCCTAGGCAAACATTTTGGTAGATAGTGGGGAGCCGCACCCTCGTCCAAATCGAGTAGATATTACAGTCCGTTGACCTGTTGTAAATATATTTCCTCCGCGTGCCCCAATGGCAGTAGGGCACCTGGCCAATAATTTCCAAGTCATGATGTGCATTTGGAGAGAGTGGGACATTTAGCCCTGCAAGTGTAAAAAAAAACAGTTCAGCAGCAGAGTACCTGATCCGCATTATCTCGAAACCCTAACCAAGCCTGCGAGATACCGGTTAGTTGCATCAGAAAAATGCAGTAAACACCTTCAAGATCAGTCCAGTTAAGATTTCTCGCAGCAGTAAACGAGAATTCCGAATGTAAAATCATGCAACCAGCCTAAAAAATCTAAACAATTTAAAACAGATTTGTTAAAACTACTTTAAATTTACTGGTAAAAGGCAGGCAATTGAATACAATTCCAACAGGAAAGGCAGCTGCCAAAGTAGCCATCACCTAGCCATGAATCAAGCACCTAGCCATGCAGTCTGCGTTTACAAACATTTTTGAAAGAATGGGACGATGTAAAATGCTCACTGAATTTAAGCGTGGTACTTTAATAAGATGCCATGTTGCAAGTCAGCGATGCCACGTTACAAGTCAGTTGCAAGTCAGTGTGAAATTCTCTTCCTAGATATTACACAATCGACTTTAAGTGCTATTTTTGCAAAGTGATAGCTTTAGGAACCACAGCAACGCGCAAAGTTACCTAGCGGGGTTGCCGATTGCTGAGGCGCATAGTCGTAAAAGTCGCCAACACTCGGCTGACTCAATAACTGCAGAGTTCCAAACCTCCTTGGGCATTAATATCAGCAATAAAACTGTGCCCCAGGAACTTGCAGGAGAATGCAAATGCAGGAGAATGTTTCCAGACTGACTTCATTGTGCCAACTGTAATATTTAGTGGAGGAGGGATAATGGTATGTGATTGTTTTTCTGGGGTTGGCCAAGGATCCCTAGTTCCACTGAAGTGAAATGTTAAAGCCTTAGCTTACCAAGACAAATTGAAAATTTGAAATTGCAATTTGAAAATGCTATGCTTTTCTGGAAGAATGTCCAACAGATACATTCAAAATCTTGTAGAAAGACTTCCCAGAAGACTGGAAGCTGTCATAGCTGCAGAGGGGGGACCCACTCGATATTGACGCCTATCGGTTTAGAAAGGGATGTCATACAAGCTCTGTATAAGCAAGCTACTATATTGTCTGTTAGATAAAACCTGAAATTGTATTGATGTTCATACATGTTGTTTCTATTGTGAAAACAAAAGCAAATTGCTACAGCAGTCCACTTAGCCAGCCTAAACACACTGCTATTACAAAGTGCTCTCAACCACTCCAGCACCAGTCAAGTGCCAAAATATACTGTCGCAAATTAATCTCCTGCTCAAGTCAAGTAGTAACTATGGTTCTGAGGCCCACATTTTTTTTTCAGCTCTAGTTAGCACGGCTGGAAACTGGTGCTGATTTAAAGAAGCTATAAAACTAGCCTTCTTTAGTCTAGTTGAGTGTCGGCAATTGTGGGTTTGATTACAGGCTCAAAATGTCCACAAACAAAAAAAAATATTCTAAAACTCGTCGGCCTATTCTTATTAGTGCTTGCTTATGCGTCAGCAGAACCTTCGCCTGGTGATTGGATCATTGGAGAAACCCGGCCTTGCTGAACCGGGGTGTCCTTATGGGCAGGGTGATGTCGGTTTGGTCAATCGGGCACCGGTGGCGCCTGTGGTTTTGGGCTAAAGGTCGATTGCGCTCGCTGTCAGCCGTACACATTCCAGGGAACTTGAATGTGGGGGCAGACATGATGTCTTGAGGTGGTCCTCGAGAGGACGACTGGCGTCTTCACCCCGACATCGTCTCCCGCATTTGGGTGACGTTTGGGGAGGCGCAAGAAGATCTGTTTGCGTTGAGGGTGTCACACCCTGATTCAATTCACCTGTCTTACCTCATGTCTCCACCCCCACCAGGTGTCTCCCATGTTCCCATTAGTCCTTGTGTATTTATTCCTTGTGTTTCCTTGTTCCTGTTGCCAGTTCGACTTGTGTGTTTTGTCAACTCGACCCGCTCCCTTGTATTCCCAGTTTTGTTCCTGCATGTCCCTAGCTCGATCGCATGTGTACCGAACCTCTGCCTGCCTACCCGACCATTGCTCCTGTCAACCGTCGGCCTGCAATTCAACTGAGTCTGCCCATGTACCGAACCCCTTCCTGCCTACCCGACCACCGTTCCGTTCATCGTCCGCCTGCAACTAAACCAAGCCAGCCCTTGTGCCGAACCCCTTTCTGTCTGACAACGATTAACAGCCTGCTGGTTATTCAATAAAACCCCTGACCAGTCCACTCACCCCTTTCTGCATTTGGGTCCACTCCCTGAGTTGTGACAGGGGGCAAACGCTCACTGCAGGCTTTGGTTCTCTCTGAGGGACCAGGACTGTGCACCTCTCGGGATAGATGCGTTCACGCAACATCCATGGCCGACGGGGTTGCTTTACTCTTTCCCCCTACAGATTTGCATTGCGCGAGTCTAGGTAGATTGCCTGTCCGTGATCTTGATAGCTCCGGACCGTCTTACAGCGGTCTGGTATCCAGAGTTGATTCAGATGCTGGTGAGGGGACCCTGGCCGCTCCCTATGAGACGAGGCATATTGTCTTAGGCGAAGGGCAAGATAGAACACTCTCCGATTTTACATGGGCCTCTGGCAGCCTGGTTCCTGAAAGGGACAGGTTAGTTCGCCGCGGGCTGTAATTTGTATGATTCAAGGGGCGAGGGCTAGCTCTAGCTCTAAAATCTTCGCTAACAGGTGGGTAACGTTTGTGGTCTGGTGCGACAGGTCCCCTGCAGACCCTGTCTGTTGTCCGGTAGAAAAGATACTGTCTTTTTTTTCGATGTGCAGAGTTCTTTCTCGACCGTGAAAGGTTAAGCATCAGCGATCTTAGCATGTCATAAGGATTTGGGGAAATGTCTGTGTTCAGCCATCTACTGGTCAAGCATTTCATTGCGGGCATGTGCCACCTACGCCCTGTGATCAAGGCTGGCATGCCTAAATGGGAGCTATCTCTGCGAGCCACCGTTTAAACCATTGACACAGGTCTCTATCGAACAAGACAGCAATGTTTTGGGTTTTTGCTTGATTATCAATGGTGATTTGAGCAAGGCAGTGTTGCGACCCAACCCTACGTTTATGCCTAAGATCATTACAAGCTCTTTTAGATCTCGGGTGATTGAGCTACATGCTTTTTGCCCTCCTCTGCACTTGGACGCACTGGCACCTTGGCAAGTGAAGCCAAAAGCCAGAAGCCAATTAAACAGTGGGGAGAACAAGTATTTGATACACTGCCGATTTTGCAGGTTTTCCTACTTACAAAGCATGTAGAGGTCTGTAATTTTAGGTACACTTCAACTGTGAGAAAACAAAATAGCGATTTTAACTCTGAAACACTGGAGTTCAGAATGAAAGTCCATCTTTTCGATGCTACATCATCACCGGGTTGGGCCAAGTACGGACTACGGTACCTTGTGTATGTGGATGATGGCATCACCAGCGTGGCAAGTGCAGAAGAAGCAATACAGCTTGCCAATGAAGCACGACAACTCTGTGCTATGGGAGGACTGAGGCTAAATAGGTTCCTGTAAATGACAGTGCGGTTTTAGCGAGCAATACCACCCTTTGAGAGAGTGAGGCACTCAACCTAGATTTTGATGAATTGCCATTAAAACAAGCCTTGGAAATCCATTGGGACATAGTCTGACAGCCTAAAGTTCTGCATCAAGCTCGAGGAACAACCAGCAACACGTCAAAGTATCTGTGATGGTTGTGGAAGAAAGCAGACCAAGGCGCAGGGAGGTAGGTTCAAGTAGTCGGTTTATTCCGTTCACTACTGACGAACTGGCGTATATAACGCTTCAAATAAATATTCCAACGTACTGTAGGTACGGACAATCAAACACAGCGTGTAGCTGCACACAGATCACAGGAAACAATCACGGACACGGAGACGAGAAACACAAGGGCTTAAGTACTGTGGTAACGAGCAGCACCTGTAAGGAATCAGGGAGGGATGCGTTCACAGGACATGGGGAAAACAGGACACAACACACACGATGGCGACTAAAAGGCCGGCGACGCCGAACGCCGGAAGGCTACGCGAACAGGGGAGGTCCCGTCCTGCGACGGTACCGTGACAGTATCTTATCAACAGTTGCCTCTCTGTATTAACCGCTGGGATTAGTTGCCCCATTCCTAGTCAACGGTAAGACAGTGCTTCAAGAAATGTGCAGGCATGGCTCAGGCTGGGATGACCCACTTTCAGATGACCTGAGTCCAAGGTGGGAGCCCTGGAAAGAAATCTCAATTTAGACAAGATTGCAGAACCAAGGTGTTACACAACAAGAGACGGTAAAAGGATTGTAAAAATAAAACTACATAATTTCTCTGATGCAGTTACCAGGGGTTAAGGCCAGTGTTCATATTTGAGTATCACAAGTGAAAAGGGAAATATTGGCTGTGCCCTGGTTATTGGAAAATCCACAGTCGCTCCACTCAAAGTTACTACTATCCCCAGGCTTGAACTAACCATAGCTGTTGTGTCAGTGGCAGTAAGCCGAATGCTGAAAGATGAACTGGGGTACACAGATGTCAGCGAATATTTCTGTACAGACTCACAAGTTGTCCTAGGTTATATCAGTAATAAATCAATGTGCATTCACACATTTGTAGCAAACAGAGTGCAAAAAAATAACATCTGATCACAACTCCTCAACGGTGGTGCTATTTCCCTCCAGAAAGAAAATCCAGCAGACCATGCTTAATGGGGCCTAATTGCTTGTATCCAATTGGTTCACGGGCCACATTTCTTATGGAACAGCACATGTAAGCCCAGAGCTACTTACAGATGATCCAGAAGTAAAAAGGGTCCAGACTTTCAAAACACAGACAGTAGAGCAAACGAGTCTCACAGATCTTCTTTCTATATTGTCTTCATGGTCCAAGCCACAGAAGCTGTAGCGCATCTCTACCGCCGCAATATCATTAAGGATTTGAAGAAGCAAGCGTACGCTGAAGAGTTTTGCCTCTCAACAAACTGTATCGATTAAATGCCTTTCTTGAAAAAGGTGGGATCCTCAAGGTAGGAGAAAGGCTCCACAAAGCATTACTCCCTGAGACATTCAGACACCCAGAGATTATACCAAAGAGCCATCACATCATAACATGCAGATTCTTTTTCGGTTGCAGATCAGGTATGAGCACCAACTTGTTGTTGGTACATTTAATATTAGCATCATTTCAAAAATCACTTTTATGCCTGCAAAAGCCTACCGAGACTCTCAACAAATAGCACCTAGAATCGTGCAAAACCGCACAAGATAGATTGACTGTACAGACATGACACAACAGTCCGGCACTTGTCGCCGAAGCCCAAACACATGGGCTCTTACTCTGTTTCTCCTTTCTCTTGACTCTCTACTCCAACTGAAGGCCTGGGAAGGAAGGCATTGACGTGTGCCGGTTTTGCAGGTTTCCCTACTTACATAGCATGTAGAGGTCTGTAATAATAGGTACACTTCAAATTTGAGAGATGGAATCTTAAACAAAAATCCAGAAAATCACATTGCATGATTTTTGAGTAATTCATTTTCATTTTATTGCATGACATCAGTATTTGATCACCTACCAACCAGTAAGAATTCTGGATCTCACAGACCTGTTAGGCTATTTTTAAGAAGCCCCCTGTTCTCCACTCATTACCTATATTAACTGCACCTGTTTGAACTCCTTCCCTGTAGAAAAGACACCTGTCCACACACTCAATCAAACAGACTCCAGCCTCTCCACAATGGCCAAGACCAGAGCTGTGTAAGGACATCAGGGATAAAACTGTAGACCTGCACCAGGCTGGGAGGGGCTACAGGACAATAGGCAAGCAGCTTGGTGAGAAGGCAACAACTGTTGGCGCAACTATTATAAAATGGAAGAAGTTCAAGATGACGGTCAATCATCCTCGGTCTGGGGCTCCATGCAAGATCTCACATTGTGGGGCATCAATGATCATAAGGAAGCAGCCCAGAAACTACACGGCAGGACCTGGTCAATGACCTGAAGAGAGCTGGGAGCACAGTCTCAAAGAAAAGCATTCGTAACACATTACGCCGTCATGGATTAAAATTTCAAGCCAGCGCATGTCCAGTGTTGAAACCCACTGTTTCCCCCGAGTCCGTTTTGGAAAAGATCAAGCCGACACAAGTCTGTCCGTTTGTAATATTCTTTATTCAGCAGATAATTATCCGGAGATCAGTTCCACACAACCTGCAGAAAAGATCTGATCTGGGATAGTCTCACTACAGTTTAAAAAGAGTACAGGCGACAAGGCGTAGCAAGCACTGTTCCAATCATGTTCAATAGTTCTTGTTTTGTATCCTTATTTGGCTGTTTCTAGGGTGTTCTAATGCTCTGTATGATAATCAATGCTTTGCGTATGTGTGTGTGTGTCTGGGGTCTTAATATCAAGGGTCAACAGGACGCATCTGTCTCCTTTCGTTTCCTCTAATATATGTGTTTCCTGTTCTGCAAGGTGAGTTAGTGAGGTTATTTGTGTAAGCGTGCAACTTGCGAGAAATAACCTTTATTAATATCATGCATATTGTTGAGACTAGATTCAGTGTAAATTATTCCACACCAGGCCCATCTGAAGTTTGACAATGACCATAGACAAAAATTGAGCTTTTGGTCTAAACTCCACTCGCCGTGTTTGGAGGATGAAGAAGGATGAGTACAACCCCAAGAACACCATCCCAACCGTGAAGCATGGAGGTGGAAACAACATTATTTGGGGATGCTTTTCTGAAACGGGGACAGGACAACTGCACCGCATTGAGGGGAGGATGGATGGGGCCATGTATCGCGAGATCCTGGCCAACAACCTCCTTCCCGCAGTAAGAGCATGTGACGTTTGTACAAGGATTGGACCAAAATGCAGTTAAGCGGTTTTCAATAGGTTTTCTTGTACCTATGTAACTGGCTGATAGCGCAGTTAAACTCTTCCCGAGTAAAGTAGAACAGTGAGTATGTTCTCTCTTAGCACATCTGTGCAGACACGTAACAGTGAGACTATAACGAACGCAGAGACAAGACACAGGAGGGATTCTCAGGAGGGATACTCAGGCAACGAGCGACAGCTGCCAGGAATCAGGGAGGGATGCGTTCACAGGACATGTGGAACAAGACAAACAGGGACGGTGGTGCCTAGAAGGCCGGCGACGTCGAACGCTGGGGGGCTACACAAACAGGGGAGCGGCCGCCACCAGGTGGAGACGTGACATAGCATTAAAGATGGGTCGTGGCTGGGTCTTCCAGCATGACAACGACCTGAAACACACAGCCAGGGCAACTAAGGAGTGGCTCCGTAAGAAGCATCTCAAGGTCCTGAAGTGGCCCAGCCAGTCTCCAGACCTGAACGTATAGAAAATCTTGGGAGGGAGCTGAAAGTCCATATTGACCAGCGACAGCCCCGAAACCTGAAGGATCTGGAGAAGGTCTGTATGGAGAAGTGTGCCAAAATCCCTGCTGCAGTGTGTGCATACATGGTCAAGAACTACAGGAAATGTATGATCTCTGTAATTGCAAATAAAGGTTTCTGTACCAAATACTAAGTTCTGCTTTTCTGATGTTACAAATACTTATGTCATGCAATAAAATGCAAATTAATTACATAAAAATCATACAATGTGATTTACTGGATTTTTTCTTTTGATTCCGTCTCTCACAGTTGAAGTGTACCTATACATGCTTAGTAAGTAGGAAAACCTGCAAAATAGGCAATGTATCAAATACTTGTTCTCCCCACTGTGTATATGTAAATAAGCATCCGTACACATCTTGTACATCTATACTTACCTAAATACACTTAGCTATACACATACATCTTTTTTTCTTCTTTCTTTTCAATTAAGACCATCCCTTTAGATGCCGCAGGTGCAACATCTATCCCAATATACTAACACGTTTTAATTTTCAATTGTGGTATATCTCTCTACTGTACTATAATGCTTTATTAAATATTTGAATTATGTTAACTGTACTGAATCCTTAGACGTAGCTTTGAAGATTAATGTTTTACCCAAAAGCAGAATCAAGTTTTCCATTGTATGACCATTGCCTCTCAGATCACCTAGCAATACTTTCTGTATATTCATTTCTAAGTTGATACATGACATATCAGCCACTCGTGAACTTGTTTCCAGAAGTTAACAGCTATTGGACAGTAACAAAAGAGATGCTCCACTGTTTCGGTTTCTTCCTGACAGTGTCTACACAATGCAGATTGCTCAATCCCCCGTATGCTGAGCATCTTCTTTGTTGCCAGAATTCTAAATAACAACTTATATTGAAAAAAATGTAATGACGCAACCAATGTTGTCTTATATACAGCACCATACACCTGATGCCATGGAATGGGAGCATCAAACATATTCTCCTAGATGTTTTGAATTTTTGAAGGTTATGCAGACAAACGTTTTATAGTCAGTTGGAACCGATACATTTTACGGTTGATATTGATCCCTTTTAGCTAAGCATGGTTTCTAATGGATGGTAGTTCCTTGCTTTCTAGACAGATTGGTTTTCTTTTCCATTTTTGTGGCAAGGCTGCAACAACTTGATTGTATTCTGGAAGTTAACATATCTTTCTTTGTATTTGTAATTTGTAATAGTTGAGTGTACTAGATTATTTTCCCCTCTTTCGTAGTTATGTCTTTAACAAACATGATACCTTGGGCAAACAATGTTCTGATGAATATTGGTTTACCTTCTATTAATATATTTGAGTTAAGACATATTATTTGCTGTATTTTTTGTTCTGGTTGTTCTGGTGGGTGGAATTGGAATTGTAACCAACTTTGCATTGATTTGTTTAGGAATGTTGATATTTTAAACAAGGTATCATTGTTAATCCATTTTAAATTAAAATATTTAATCTGTAACATCGCAAATAGTCCATTTTCAAACATGGGTTGAGCCTCTCTTAACAATTTGCGAAAAAAACAGTTTGGATTTAGGTACAATTTTGGTATAATAGAGGTTTTAAGAAATGTATTCAAAGCCATGATATTTAATAGTTTATCTCGTAGTCATTATATAGATATACCGCCCATCTCGTAGTCATTATATAGATATGCCTATTTTACTTTATCTGGCTTACCATTCTAGATAAAGTCAAATATTGTTTTTTCAAAGGCTTTGAAGAATGATTTTTTTCTGGTCTAGGTAATGCAATTTTTTCTATCAAAATTATTAGATATGTGATGTGTTAATTTTCTTGGTATGTGTATCCCCAGGGTATCTACTTCCCCATCAGCCCAGGCTATGAGAAGTTTACAAGGTAATTTAAAGTTTTGAACCCTTTAAACTTCCAATGCGTAATAATGTGTACTTTTCATAATTGAGTTTCAATCCAGAAAGATTTGAAAAGTGATCCAGTTCATTGATAAGACATCTGAGAGATTCCATGCTCGAAGATAAGGTAAAACTTCATATTGTTCTATTAATTCCAGTATTTGACGTACGTTGTCGCTATTTTACCGGCCATGGATAAAGCCTATTTGATCGGGATGTATGATTTCATTTATTACCTTCTTTATTCTAAGGGCTATACATTTTGCTAAGATCTTGGCATTGCAGTGTAAGAGGCCTCCAGTTTTTTAAATGTGTATGGTCTTTATGCTTTCTATTCAGGTCCTGTTGAGTAACAAGGATACTTCTTGCTGAGTTTGAGATATTGTACCTTTTTGAAATGAGTAGTTAAAACAGGCCAACGGTGGGACCTTTAGCTCCCTGAGATAAACCTCTGTAGGAATACCATCAAGCCCTGGTGACTTTCCAGTCTGCAATGATCTGATAGCCTCTAGAAGTTCCTGTAATGTAATTTTCCCATTACCTTTTTGAGCATTTTTCTTAATTTTACTTTATTGTTTTCTGAAAAGAAATATTTTACAGTTACAAGCGGAGGCTGCAGAGAATATATGT
>JACXGK010005546.1:0-32543 GCA_016801125.1 Novumbra hubbsi | reverse complement strand
TAGGTTTCACTCAAACCCATGCCGCAGCAGTATGTTACCAAAGGCATTTTGAATGTTATGTGAAAGCTTTGCCTTATATAACCACAGCATGTAGGATCTGCGTGAGTTGAAATCAAGTTTTAGTGTTTTTCTAATATAATGATTTGTTTGAAGATCTGGAAGCAAAACGTTACAACAGGATCACTAATTTGTTTGCAATACACATTCATTTTAAATGTATCAAGAAATACTCTATTTGTATCCCTATCAGAAACAACTGCAATTTGCTAAACATTTGGGCAACAAAGAAAAGAAAATCGTAATCAAGAAGTTTTCAATAACTAACTATTTTTCTAAAAAGCATAATCATAGGTACCCTCGCATTAATTACTTCAGTAATTAAATGTATCAAATCTCTTTTTACATCAGCAGCTGTAACAAAGTGGGTATACTGTAGTCACCCAACCTAACAAGCAATTACAACAATTGCACATTGGCTAGGAAAAAGCCAATGACTGGCTGCTGGACAGTCCTCTCGTAGTTGAGCCGGGTGAAAATGATAAGAGTACACAACCTTTCCACATCTATATTATTTTGCATGTTCAGACGAACAGCAGGCAATAAATGAAGATGGGCTGTGTCATGTCCAGATTCTTGGACATTCTCTAGAACTGCGCTTGTTAGGATACTTGTGTGCCACTCAGCTCATATATCAGGCTGTCAATGATTATAAATACTTTTATAAAGAAACTTCATATGTGATGTACAGAGGTTAGGAGGACAGCAGGTGTATTCATGCATTTGTATTTCTAGATAACAAGAAGCAACAAAACAGCAATAAACTGATCAGGAGAAACAACTTTCTACTCCCCAGGAATGAAGCAGAAAAAAGAAAAGGAGGGCACAAAATTCACCCTAATTCACCGATAGTAGAGATTCTGACTCCACTAGCAGACTGACCAGTATGATGCTTTAAGCTTCAGGGAACCAGAACACATTGTCTACCATGGCATCAGAACGTCTGCACTCTGTACAGGCAGTACTACAAAGGCCGACATATGTACATGTATTTACCAGAGAAAGGAGAATTCTGCACAGAGAGGGAGACAAGTGGGATCAATACCAAACAGGATTTCTACAATGTTCTATACAATCGGACGTTTGTAATTTGCTTACAGCCCTCCTTCTCAATAGGTGACACGTTTTAGCAGAATCGGGATGAATCATTTATGAAAAACAAATAACAGCATAATAATGTATAATACAGGAATATCTGTCTGCTGAAACCAGATGAACTGAGATGTCCAGCTCTGTTTTACTGGAGATCTAATATTATACAGAGTGGAATGATAATATGTGTGGAGCTCAGTGAACATTTTGCCAGGGGTTCGATACTGAGGAAAGACGAAGGAAAACCTTAAGGCAACTAGCTTCTTCAATGTGGTTTTGCTCAGTAGCATTATTAACCCCTGAATCCTTAAATCTGCAAGGTGAGCAAGATTTTACAACTCTTCATAAGTTACCCAAACAGTCAACTGGGATGAGCAGGGGAAGGGGGACAGTTCGATTTTTATGCTTCTAGATTATCCCTACTCCATACATCTGAACCACCCATAATCCCAATGTAAGACGCTGACAATCTGTTAAGTCTTACAGAACACCTGCAGAACATAAACTCAGTGCTAATACATATATTAATACCAGAGATGACAGAAGTGACACTCGCTGCAGGGACTGGTATATACTGCTCACTTTATGATCCCAGCTTAAACACCCATATGCCTCTTTCACTCTATGGAAGGGGGGATATACTCAAAAGGCAGCTCTCCCTGATAGCCTGTTTTACTGGCTCATCCTTCTTCCTCTGGCTCAAATGTTCATAATTGGAGGCAGCAGCATTATATGTCAGAGCCCAAATGAGGATTTAAATGTGCTCACAGGAAGTCTTTCACTCCTGACCTTAGATTTATTTTTTCTAGTTTGTAGACAACAAACAATGTCATAAATGCTCTTTTTCAGTAATAGGAAACTGCATGGATATGCTTTGGCACTTTAAAACAATGAGGAAGAACTATGCCTAAAAGGCCAGCATCCCAGAGTTGCTTCTTAATTTTTCATTGTTAATGAAGCTTGCAGTTTAAGACCTGTGAGGCATCTGTTTCTCAAACCTGACTCTCAAGAGGACAATTTCTTTGTCTTCTTGCTCAGTTGTGCACTGGGGCCTCTCACTCCTCATCTATTCCGGTTAGAGCCAGTTTACGCTGTTCTGTGAAGCGAGTGGTACATATTGTCGGTTCACAAACAGATTGGCCTTAATTTTTTAGAATAGACTGATGTATTTCAGAAGATATTTCATTGTTTCTGGCCATTTTGTGCCTGTTATCGAACCCACAAATACTGATGCTGAAGCTACTGAACTAGCCCAAAGAAGGCTAGTTTAATTGATTAATTAATTAGCACAACCGTTTTTAGCAGGGCGAACATATAAACAACAAAGATTTAAGTTCCGAATACTAATATCCCCCTTAAACCCTAAGCCCTAAGCCCTGAATCCTCATAGACGTAATTACTGTCACCTGGTAAGTGATTGAGTGCAAGAGGCTTCAAGGGCACAAAATGCTATAAAGGAATGGGACATCACTATAGTAATGTTGTTGGATCAAATCTGATTAAAGCATATTTGGAATTTACAAACTACACACAGTTTTGGCTATATGAACTATCAGTGAACTTTGTGTTTATATTTACATGTTAACTTTTTTTATGTTAACTTAAAAACGCTGACGTCAGAAATGTTAAGACTGAACGTGAAAATCCATTTATTGGGTTAAGCATACACTTTTACCACATTTGAATCTATTCTTTCATTCTATTGAATTTCCTATTTGCATGCGATAAAATGTTTGCCAGTAAGTGGTTAATACCGAGGCAATAGTGTTTGTGATTCCCGCAAAAATGGTGCTGCGTTAATTGTGTTAAATTATTTTAGCGCATTAAACATTTCAAATTAATAGCAAAGATTAATGTGTTAACTCCCCCAGCCCTAATAAATAGTAAATTATTTTCATAATTTTGCATCTATACATGTATTTGGGTTCATCACTAATTCTACTTACTGATCTTTTTGAGTTGTAGATTTTTTGCCTGTAATCAGATTTCATCATGTACATTTGTTGTCATACAAAACAGACCACAGAAAAATATTTCACACCAGGCCTTGAAGGTCCTTAGAAGAGCAGAGATTATAAAGCCAGCCCAGTGTAAAAAAGGGAAATAGAACTAGGAGAGCACAGTGAAAATAAAATGGCAATATTAGGCAATTATGGCAGTGCTTTCAACTATTGCTTTTTCAGTGAGAGATTTTGCTGCTAATGACCACTGTACTTTGCAACAATTGACTAAGTTCACAAACCTTTGGGGGAGTTTGTGTGGGTTTAGAAATAGGCTTCTGCGAAATGTGGAAGCATTTTGTAATCTGGCTACCTACACAACATTCAATGGATGGCCGCAAATAAACATTCATGATGGATATGTCATTAATTTTCAACATCACACTTCTTTGTATAGAAACATTCTTCACACGCTTCCAATTTACCTTATGATAACCAACACAGAATAGGCTGATGAGTGTCCTTCCCTTTAGCTAGAAGTCAATGTTTGGGTATCATTTGACCGCTGTGCATGCAGACACAACATTATTTATTCATAGATCTGTGCCCCATTTGATCAATCATTTCCATAGTAATGATGTTTTAAGAATAAGAATGGTGGCATGATGAAGTTGATATTAAACAAACTGACACTAAACATTCTAACCTTTTTATGGTGAAAGGTCACATTTTCTAAGATATTTCTACTAAATTGACCTACATGCAATGTTTAAGGTAAGATAATCTAACAGTGTCTTTAGGGCCATTATATAATTACAATTAGAGAGAAGAGTGATACATTTCTGTTAATGTGTTCAATTACAACACAGCAACACTAACTGCCTCTTTTCTACATAAGGTAGTAAGGATTCAGTATTTTTTATGCATTTGTGTCTTATTTATCTACTGCTAACTGACTATATTATAACATGTACTGCCTAAGTAGCAAACCATGTCCCATAACATTAAGCAATGAAACACATTTGCTGAAAGCAAGACAAATAGCCACAATATCATATGAACCCAAAAAGTACCTTAAGGTCAAAAGATCTTAAACAAAATATCAATATTCTCATTCATACAAACACCTGGGTTGTAAAGCAGGCAGGAGGAACCTGGTCTTGGTCTCCTAAAGACATCCAGACAAAATTGTGTTGCCACTCTACTGACTGGCTTGTAACTTCCTGCTGGAGCTGAGTAGTTGTGTAATGTTCTTCTTCAGGGAACCATATCCAGATCACACTGTTGTATAATTTCACTGTAATTTTACTTCAGAGGTGCTTAAACGTAATGCTTGCGAGTTTCTAACTTTACTAGGGTCTAGTATGATCATAGTAATAGAGAGATTATTTTAGTCAGCTTTTTTTACTTTTCCTGCATTCTCTCTCTGGTCTACAATGGAAGTGAACAGGGCAAACGATGTAGTGTTCCAAAATGCATGAAACATTTTGTTTTCCAAAATTGGAAGGCCATGGTGTATTGATAGAGGTCTCTGTATTTTCTCCTGAAAAGATTGTAAAAGCAAGCTTAGTATATCAATAGTTATCTTTGTAAATTCTTTCTGTAAAATGTTTTGTCAAACACAAGCATTTAGGTGTTGGGAAACAAAAGCATTAGCTTCGTATTGAAATTAGAATTTGTTTCACATTCCATGTGAAACATTCATTCAATGGACAAGCATTATTATAATAATAAGAATTTAATTTATTCAACTTCTATAGTGATTTGCATTATAGAAAAATGATGATGCAAGACAGTGGTGTAAAAAAAATATCTTAAAGGGAAATAAGACTTGATAATACTTGTTACCTTTGATTACTCCACTGACATGTGATAGAACTCCCATCTGATATGGATGAAAGTACCATCTTCCTGATAATAACTATTATTGAACATTGGCTTCCAGGTTTTTGTAGTATTTGACGTAGCCAATTAGTGAATGGTATCTTACAATTTCTTCAAACTCAGCTTAGTGGTTATTGTCAATGTATTGTTGTTACCTAGAGCAGCCTGTTGTTTTCAGTATTTCTATTCAGTATATTCCTCCATCTTATCTGACTTGGCTTCTTTATAGTGGCAGTAGATAAAAGGCTTGTGGTCATTTATGTTTGCTCTCATTATTGTTGTTTCAGTTGTTGTTGTTTGTTGTTGGTGAGGAGAAAATGGTGCTGGGGAGCAGGCTGGGAACAGTTGGTCCTTATTAACCTCTCTCTTCTCTGCTATCGTTAATGTCAATCGGCCAAAGTCACCAGAGATCCAGGCAAAATGGAAAACACAGCCAAAGGGCCACAAATAGAATAAGAGCAGAAATGAAGGGATTGGACACGAGGAGAAGAAAGAGGGAGGGATCATAGGGTCACATGGAGAGAGGAGAGCATGTGGGGTGGGACAGACATTATCTATGACATTGTAGCTTGACTTACAGAGGAGGAAGAGAGTGGGTCTCTTTTAATGTTTGTAATTTCCTGATGATCGTTATAGCGTTTCACTTGTGAGTTTGAGAATCTGAGCTCACCAACCTACACGTTAAGCAATTAAAGTTGTTTGATGCCAGACACAATGAAAAGCAAACTTTTCTATTAATGTGTTCTCCTGTCTCTCACGATAGGACAGTTGCAGTGCACTCGATAGGTTTTTAGACATTGAAAACTGTTTCTTCTTTTGACTGCGTACGCCAGTTTTGTAGACACAGATTAAGCCTAGACTAAGACTAAAAAAAACAAACTCAATGGAATTTTCTGTTATTATAGAATTATTATCATTATACTTGCTTTTATGGTCATAGACTAAGATAAATCTCTGTCAAATAATGATTATAATAAATATAGATCATTTGCTTTTATTTATATAAAGTAGGGCTGGGAATCGATTGATTTTTTATTTACATAAAGCAATGAACACAATTAAGTATATTTTAAATAGAACATATTATGACATCTTGTGAACCAAACTACAGAGTAGTAGTAGTCGGTTTCATCAGACCAGACAATTTCGTTTTTCATGGTCGGAGAGGCCTACAGATGCCCCTTGGCCTTCTAGGAGGGTTGTCATGTGCCTTTCACTGGCCACTCTACAATACAGGCCTGATTGGTGGACTGCTGCAGAGATAGTTGTCCTTCCGGAAGATTATCCTCTCTTCACAAAACATCGCTGGTGCGCTGTCAGAGTGCCCATCGGGTTCAGGGTCGCAACCCGGACCGGCCCTTCGCCCAGATCACTCAGTTGGGCCGGGCGGAAGAGTCCTAGTGGTTCCAAACTTCCATTTACGGATGATGGACGCCACTGTGCTCATTGGAACCTTTAATTCCGCAGAAATTGTTCTGTACCCTTCCCCAGATCTGTGCCTCGATACAATCCTGTCTCAGAGATCTTCAGACAATTCCTTGGACTTCATGTCTTGGTTTGTGCTCTGACATGCACTGTCAACTGTGGGACCTTATATAGAAAGGTGTGTGCCTTTCCAGATGATGTCCAATAAACTGAATTTACCACAGGTGGACTCTAGTCATGTTGTAAAAACATCTAAGGATGCTCTCTGGAAATAGGATGCACCTGAGATACATTTTGAGTGTCATGGCAAAAGCTGTGAATACTTATGTACATGTCATTTTTTTATTTTGAATACATTTGCAAACATTTCTGAAAACTTTTTTCACAGAACATGTATTGGATATTGTGTGTAGATTTCTGTGGATTTTTTTTTAATCCAATTTAAAATATGGCTGTAACATAACAAAATGTGTGAAAGTGAAGCGCTGTGAATACTTTCTGGATGCACTGTATTCAGCATTAGCTATTAAATGTTGACACCCAACCCCCAATAGAATGAACAAAATAACTAAATATTATTTCATTTTGCTGAACAAAATTCAAAGATCCTAGTCAGTAGAGCTGAACTTCCCATCACTAACTCACAATATCTGTCACAATAGTATGTGGTTAAAACCGAGGCTATAGTGTTTGTGATTTACACAAAAAAGGTGCTGCGTTAGTTGCGTTAAATTATTTTAGTGCGTTTAAATGTTTCAAATGAATCGCTAATATTAACGCATTAACTCCCTCCTGCCCTAACATAAAGGGTATGTGTAAATAACTCCGGTCAGCATGAAGATGGATTATGAAATTTCTCCAGCTGGTAATTAGCAGATAGTAAAGGTAAAATATTATATATAAGAGGCTGTATTTTACCTATACTATCTGCTAATTTTTATTGATAGCATGATTTGGGGTGGAGTCATCTATTTGAGTGGCAGGTCAGATAAATGTACATTTTAACTGCAGCTATGGATTGATACCCTGGTACCTTGCTTATTACTCACTCAACGATCATGCCAGAAGATTAATCAATAAGACATGTTCAACAATTAATTAATTCATTGATTTCCTACTTTGGTTTAATAAAAAACAATCAAAAAGTGTTCTATTCAGCAATGTTACTAGTGTATTTGGGCCAGGAGTAGCTTATGTTTATTGATAGGTTGGATAGATGGGATATAGGTCAGTGATGGTTGCACTATTACAGTGAAAACCAAAGTCCATTCACCTTTGACACTTTGTGTCTGGTGTGCTAAATTAAGGGCAACTGTACACAATACATTATTTATTTTACTGAAATGCTCTGTTTACAACAGTATGATGGAACCTAGTATCGCGAGGCTACAACTCTAATCTCGTCTGGCCTCCTTGGTGGTCTGGAAACATACCTATTAAAAAAGGTGGCTGATGCCTCTCAGCAGCAAGATTTTTATTGAATGTTAGGTTTTAAAAAAACATCCACTCAGAGGCTTGTAGAAATGTTGTTCTGAAACAGAGTTTAGAATTCTGAACAGTTTTTCCCCTATAAAAACAATTTATAAATTATACCTCATCCACAGTTTACATTTTAGCTGAAGATTGAGAAAGGAGCCACATACTGGTTTAGAATACTGATTCAGCATTACTAGTCCAATTAAAGCGGCTCTTCCATACTTGTCTTCTAAAGTGGGTGTGCAGTCCTGTCGCAAAAACGTCAATTTGCAATTTTACTTACATGGTTCACCACAAACACAAATACATATTTTTATGGGGTTTTATGTGGGGATTTTGCTGCCATCTTAGCTAGCTACTATTACACTAAAGGTATTCATGTGAGCACCTGTATAAGCCTAATGTAACCTAATATGATTCATTTATGACTAAATAGACAATTTTACCAGTAATTCTGCATAGTGCTAGAAAGGTCTAGGTTATAAACCATCTGATAGACATGCAGCTGTTGTTATACTTTTTGCCAACCTCAAATGGCACAATAACAACTTTTTCAAGCCAGATCTCAAAGGCCCATTGTAAAACATTCTGCTGCTGTTGTAACACTTATCATCACATCAATTGTATAGAAATGTAACAAGCCGGAACCCTGAAACCACATTGTACAACATCAAACATCTATGAACTAAACAAAGCAATGATAGATTACATGGTCAAATCCTCCACCCTCGCTATATTTAAGGCCCCATAAATAGGTCATACAGGAAGTTCCATACATCAAACAGGAAGTTCCACTCTACCAAACCGGATGTCCCGCCCACCTGTCAAATCACTTGACGGGAACGCCCACTAGAATCATAAATCAGTGACAGAAGCCATCCTATATAAACTACTCATGTTGTAAATATATAAAGCAACCAAACATGGTTGAGTTCTTGTTTGACCAAACATTAGAATAGGGGAAATGTATGATCAAAGTGGCTTGGACCGTGGTATAATTTTTTGTGCCAGTATTGTGGTTACAAATATCAAATAGCTGTTCTCCTGGGATACTCATGCCCCACATATTCTAGAGTTTACAGAAAAAGGTGTGATGAAAACAACAACCACAGAGCGGCAGTTTTGTAGGCGTTAACACCTTGTTAATGAGAAAGGTCAGAAGACTGACTTGACTGGTTCAACCTGACAGAAAGGGCACAAATGCTACAATGACCACTTTTTACAGTGATTTGAAGAAGGGCATCTCTGAATTCAAAAAGTGTCAATCCTTAAAGCGGATGGTGGCAAAAGAGTGTTATACCCGCTACAAATAAGGTGGCTAGTGAGTGCATTTTAACCCCAGTTAAACAGGAAGTAGGCTATCCAACTTTTCTGCTATTTACATGGAAGTCATAAAAATGATTCCAATACCCTCCAATATTATTTTGAAAGAATGAAAGCAAGCCCCAAGAACGGTATTTTTTAAGATTATGCTATTTTTAAGATTATGCTTTTTATTATGCGATCCAGTCAAACTTTTCTCAAAATACAGCACTGCTCCTGTAAGATACAATGCTAGTTTCCTGCTTTTGGAAATGTATTCTTGTGCATATTTCGTAGTGTGGAGGCTGGTATTTCTTTTACGTGGGCATCCTGGGGGAAATTAAATAGAACACTGCCCTTTTGCTTTAAATTCACAATATTGCATATTTTACTACATATGTTGTTCCAACCTTGTCAGATTTCCTCTTCTACTTCCAAATGCCTTTGAGGAATCTGTTACTGGAACAAATGTCATTTTAGAATATTCAGCAGATGGTTATATATTTTTCCTGATGGTTTTTTTCAATGTCAAAGTAATAAAAGTATGAGACATCTCCCATTGGCGCTGTGTGGAGCTTTATCCTGATATTCTGAAATAAAAAGGTTCATTTATAGAAATACAGTTAACAATTTTCCTGCTCCTCATATTTGTATTCACTTACTACTCTAATTTCACCTTGAATCAGTTCATGGGACATATCACAAATTGCAAACAAGTTTGAAAATGTTGCCTCTGACATCCCGGATGACTTAATGAGTGAAGTTCCTCAATAGGTATATATACTGGTGAGCATACCCTGGTTGGTCAAAACATTACCGCAAGTGGGATGCGGGAGAAAAAGGCAGTAGTAAAGAACTGAGTGACTTTGACAAGAGCCAAATGATTACAGCCAGACTGGGTCAGAGCATCTTTGAAATTGCAATGCTTGTTGGATGCTCCCGATCAGTAGTGGTGAGTACCTAACACTGGTCCCAGGAGGGACAAACCACAAACTGGCAGTGTGTTACATGCCAAAGGCTCATTAATGCTCAAGGGCAACGATGGCAAACCCGTCAGGACCAAACCAACGCAAACAATTTAATTTAATGGTGGTTCTGGGAGGAATGTGCCACACACAGTGCATTGTTCCCTGCTGCGTATGGGGCGGCGAAGCTGTAGACCAGTTAGATTGCTTGTGATGACCCCTGTCCATTGTCGGAAGCACATAAAACGGGCACGCGAGAATCACTACTGGACCTTGGAGCAGTGGAAGAAGGTTGACTTGTCTGATACATCACGTTTTCATCACGTGAACAGCCCTGTACGTGTTCGCTGTTTACCATGGGAAGTGTTGGCACCAGGATGCATGTTGGGAAGACTTGTGAATGTCAATTTCTTTCCCTAATTTTGAGCATATTTGAAAATGGGGGGGATGCGTGTACCCCAATATATATTGTAAGTATTGCCTTGCGGTACCCCACTTCATGGCAATGGTGTTCCCAGCTGGCAGGGGCCTCTTTCCGCAGGATATTACCCACATTGCACACGTTGTTCAGGTCTGGTTGAGGAACATGAAGAAGAGTTCAAGGTGTTGCCCTGGCCTCCAAATTCCCCAGATCTCAATCCCAATGAGTATTTGTGGGATGTCCTGGACAAACAAGTCTGATCCACAACTTGAAGGATGCTGCTAATGTCTTAGTGCCAAAAACCATTGTACACTTTCAGGGGTCAGCGCTGCTTTGGCAGAGGACCAACATAATATTAACCAATATCATAATGTTTTGGCATCTGTGTTTTTTGCTGTGGAATATTATAAATGATTATTGACTGTGGGTCAAAAACAGCAATATCTATTTGGCTGTTGCTCAAGCCAACTTGAGACATGTAAAGACAGTTGATGGCTAGGTATGTTGGTCGGGAAGTAAGAATGTCACTATTGTCATTCTACGCACAATGTAAGCATTCTTTTTAATGGCAAAAAACTCACCTATTTGCTGAGATCAATGCGGTTTAGGGCAAAGCACTAAACCGCATTGGTTAATAATACTCTGATTTTGTATATTCATTTGCCATATTTCAGAGTTTGTTAAAGTTGGATGGGGTGCAGAGCACACTGTTCCTGTAAAGCTAAAGGCAATGGTTAAGCTGTATGAGGACTTAAATTGGCCCAATGATGATATTACAGCATTTTGTTGTACATGACATCCAAGGAAATCAGACTCACAACATTGGCATTGCCATGCTCTTCCAAATGATCTTCACAGGGATGTGCCAAAACTGAACAGACCTAAAGCACCTATTTGTGAATGAGGAACAGACCTGCAACAAAATGTATTTTATGCTCAGGCCCTTATAGCAAAACTTGCGATTTACAGTGGATAGTGCTTTGGCTTTTGGCAGGGTTTCAGAAAAGAATTAGCTGGTCTATCGAAAATTCAGTGCTCACCAATATCCCATTTAGTATACATTTCAATATCAACCTTTTTGCATTAGAGTAGCCCTCATCATTTAAATGAATAGTAATCCAAACTGCGACTTTGGAAATGTTCTTTTATCCAAAGAACATTTATTCTGGGTAACACTCAGTAATTGCAACTGATTGGCATTTCTGCTTGTTTAAACAAAATAATGGAAACGGAAATAATGGAATAAAAACAAATCTAGTTAGAAACATTTGATCATCAAAAATGCATCAGTAGTTCCTCGTTTGAGAATGAAGCAGCAAATGTTTCCTACAACAAAGTAAGTAAATCAATCAGTGAGAGAGCGAGCAGGGCCCCAGCCCCTCTGTCAAGCAGAATAAACGAGGAATTCATGTGTTTAGGATTATGACAACATGAATAGTAACTACAATGATGGTGATGATGATTAAAGAGTTGCATCCAAGGTAAAACAAAATGAGAGGGAAAAGTTTACTTTTTAAATGATCGACTGTTAGCAGTTGGAATGTTATCCTGCCGCAGTGATTGCCCGCGACTGGTCAACCTATCTGCACTTATTCAGACCAAATACATTACAGTATTTGTACATTACAGTATATTTATATATCCGCATAATGCATATATATGTGTCTTAAATTCACTCTTAATATGCATTTGTTATAATGGCTGACCTTTCTCTTACCATCGTCAGTGGGCATTGGGTGTCAGGTGTGTTCTATAATGGCTCAAACAGTGATGGTGGTGTCACCATGCTTGGCATTTCGTTCAGCCGTGCAGACTGCCAGTGACCTTAACATCATATTACTGTAGCCGCCAGATGGGATGATTTGGACGGACTGTAAGGTGTCCCTGATTGCAGTCATTATGTATTTGCCAAATATCTGGTTCATCTGCGGATGCAGTGCAGAGAAAGAATAGAAGACGGCACTAATGGGTGTCTCGTAAATATATAATGTTTGCTAAATGAGCCCATTGATTTCTTTCCCTTGGCACATATCTTGGTTACTAAACACAGGTAACTCAGTTTTTTATTTTAGAATCAACTGTCAAAGCAGGATATCATATTATGTTCCTAAACTAATTAATATCCATTGGCAAAGCACATAGATTTATCTCATAGTTATTACTTCTTATTTTAGTATTGTATTTTATATACATTCCAGTTTCCATGGCACCTTTATGGCAGCTTAGGCTGATCGCTCTGCTATTTTAATTCACCTTTTATTAATCTATTTATTTGTCATGCGCATTTTCTTCAATGACTTTTTTTAAGCTTTAGGGTGGGCTGTGCTGCCGGCCTCCAGTGGACCTGCTCGGCTCCCACATCGAGTACATTTGTCCTCACTCTGCATGGGCCGTGTTCCTCTTGATGGTCATTCTGGATACTGGGGTCCTTCAGCTCTGTCTCAGAGTTCTAGTCAAGATCTTCGCAATCGTAGTTGTTTTATTTCATTTTGCGCTGTGTGATTATTTTCTGTTATGAAAAGCGCTATAGAAGTTTAATCAATTATTATTACATACTAACTGCAAATAACTTACTTCCAGGCGATCAGGTTCCTATTGATTTAATGTATTTGCACTGCTTCTGTAGATCAGGGCTGCCCAACTCTGCTCCTGGAGATCGACTGTACTTTAGGTTCTCTCCAACTCTAATTTAACACACCTTATTCCAATATGTATCTGTATGAAAAAAAAAAATGAAAAAAACAACTACAGGACTGTAGACCTCCAGGAACAGGGTTTGGCAGCCCAGCTGTATATTATTTTCAGACCATCTACAGACCTTTAATGACATTTCAATGAACAATCTATTAACACTAACCACTAACCTTTATACTCGATCTCTAACTTTAACCCTTTCACTAACCCTTACACTAACAAACAATTATTTTTAAACCTAGTCTTAAACTTAGCAAGCTTTTAGCTAGTTGTTTATTTGTCTGTTAATATTATAAATATCTACACATCTATAGATGGTAATTTTAACTCGGGCAAAAACTCCACACTGCCCACCACCAAAAAAACAGTATCCCAATAGTCATGCATGGTGGTGGTAATTTTAAGATCTGGGGCTGCTTCTCCTCCACTGGACCTTAAAGGGGCCAGATCTGGGACTGCATCTTTAAGGTACCCATGATTAATAAAGTTGACCAGGAAATCCTTGAACAGAACATTGGGCAATCACTTGAAACGCAAGCCAACAGGCACAAGTTGTTTTTTATTCGGGTGTTCCATCAAATTGCAATTAGCAATTTTATAATAAGTGGTGGATGCTCAAGACTCACGGGTTACTCATCCGTTTCCAGGTCGGTGCTGCAAACCCTGACTAGTTGACATCTTAGCCCAAAAAGCTTGCTGGCAACTGTACAAATTTGGCAAAAATTGAATAAGTATATATGCTACCACAATGTTTTGGGCTGGCTGTACCTTGAAATGTGTAGCCTAGTGTTTCAAAAGCACAAAACCTTAAATCATTTTTTCATCCAGGTAGCATGTATCATGATCTTATTTCAGAAGTGAGGCTATCTACACTGTTTATACCGAAGTGATTGGAAATTGCAATTCATAATCTTTTTTATGAATAAGTCCCAGAAAGAGAGCCAGTTATCTTCAAACTCTATCTCATACAACGGGCAGAACTCCATTTTCAGTCAGCAATGAGTTGTGTGTCAGCGGTAGATCTCATCACAACCTTTAACCGGGAGGGGGTCGGAGACAATTTGTCGATGCCGACACATCTTTCTAGCTAGTTTACACGCTGAAGCTCTGTTCTGCTTTGTAAGCGCTCAGGGTTTCATCCTAACATTGAAGCCAACATGGACAACAATATCTGTATACTTTACTCTGTTTTTTACTTCACCAACAACAACCCTAGATTGTCCTCTATGTCGGTAGCCCTGCCCCTTGGTAAACAATGCATGATTGCTGGCTGATTTTGCGGGTAGTTGAGCCACCCCTAATTAGGGTTTTCAGTTTTTCAGGGCTGCCAGTACATACTGTCTGCCTCTCAAACACTGCAAGAGACAATTGTCTCTGATTTGAATGAGTTTGGATTTAACACGGCAATGACTACTGTCCTTTGCTACAGTATGATAACCCCTGCTGGATAATTTTATCTGAAGCAGAGCTTCTAACTTTGCTATCTCCACCAGAAAGTGACAGTTCTCCTTAAAGTTAAAATTACAACAATTGTAATGAGAATGCATAATGCACCTTACCTTCTGCTGGTCAGGGTTGCAAAGATCCATTTAGGTCTAGATAGGGTTCCGGTGTGACAGAGATGCCTTTAAAACACAGAAATTAATGTAGACTGATTATAACAAGTAAAGGCAAAAATGTTTGGCAGATGGTCAAGTGGCTAAAAGCAAGCAGTGCATGGCACCGCAACAGGAAGCACAAAAGCTTCCTACCCTGACCACCGCCCTTGCAACCACAGCCAGGTTGCTGTGGAAACAGACCTGGTCATATGTTCATAATGAAAATAATGTTTTACAAAAAATGTTGATATGAATGTATTCCTTAGGATACTGGGGTGATCTTTTTTTTATTATTGATGAAGACCCCCAGGTTCTGATTAAAGAACCATATAAACATTTCATGTTTCTTCTAAAATTAAGCAAGTGGAACCCTTTTTTGGTTATATATGAGATACCTTTTTTCTTTACCATTTCTATCTCTCCCTCTCTTTCCACAGTGCATGCTTCCTTCCACCTGAGGACATCACTGCCTCTAACGATCACACAAGGGAGTGCATCACATTTGTATCTTCCCCCTTCTCACACTTTGCCCTCCGTTCTCTTCATCTCTTCATACCGGGTGTCTAAGAAATGCATTGGGTATGACTCAGCTTAGGCCATTCACCTGAAAGGGAAACAACGGCGGCTGTAGAGAGCTGAACAGAGAGCATGGTATTGTGTAGGGAGGGAGGTGGTACATCAAGAGTGGCTCCGAGTAGAACCAGAGAGAGAGAGAGACACAGAGAGCAGGAGGGAGGAGACAGCATCAGAAAACACGCGGTTGATATCCAGCCAATGTTGTGCTTCAAGATCCTTAGTTTAGGAAATGCACAAGTGCTTACACTTACAAGTGTTACTCCCAGCATTTACCAATTGAAATCAATGTACAAATGTGGTGATTAGACATAATCACAGGATTAGTAGCAGTGGGGTTATCGGGATTATTATTATTGTAATTGGGTTGGAAATGTGTAACAATATCGGACAGAGGCAAGTGTTGATGGTTCCAACTGCCGAGCGCACAGTGTAGGTTTATCAGAACAATGTTTCAGAGACCTGTACCGAAAACACTTCTGGTCACGTGGTGCCGGATGTCAAAAGATAACATGCTATGAAACAAACCTGTAGTTTTGTCACAAGTCAGCCTAGTTGGTAGTAACCAATTGTTCAAAAAAATATGACTGCCTTTACTGAATCCCTTATTACCAATTAGGATTATTACAAAGTAGGACGTTTCACAGAATTTCATGTGGATATACACACGTTCTAATCCTGGGTATACAACCTCATATACCAAAGCTATCAGACAGCCAAGGTTTGGATTATAATTAAAGATCATTACTCAGGTCACTAGAACCACTTGGAGTGTTTGACTATGGTTAGTACAGTAACTGTTTATCAAATTGTTTAGATATACCAGTGTATATTAGGAAAGAAGTCTCGTTATCCTCTGCGAAACAACGACGAGACCTGTTAAAAAAGAAACTATTATCAGCGAAAAAAGACGAATCAGGGTCCGTTTGTGCCTGTCCAATAAACAGCGAGCCACCAGTGTGTCTGCTGCCAAGGAGATAAGGATAAAGGAGTGTGGGTGGAAGGGTCTGTGTTTGAACTTCAGATAGCATGCGATGACTTAATTCACCTTCCTCTCACTCTTGCATTCCCTGACCTTTCTTTCTAATCCCCTTCCAGTCCACTGTGTTTGTCAAAAGGCCCACCAGTGTGACCGGCCTCCTGCAATGATAAAATCTAATTCATGGCATTCGGTGCTCAGACTGATGCTCCCCCTCTCTCTTAAGCGCGTCGTCAAGCGTCCCCTCAAAAGGGTATTTAGTGTGGTTTGCGTATAGGAGTGCAGATGCCTCGTCAACCAAGGTTTATATTACTTGGCATTATGGTTAACAATTGACCTTGATTACATATCCGTGATGCATATTGTACACAGCGGTTCACTGAACTGCGTTTCCCTGACCTCTTTGTCTCGCCTGTGCAGTGCGTGTTTACATGATGCTACAATAATGGCAAAACTATTGGCTTTTGTTTTATCATGACATGTCATTAATTATGATTTTGTGAATTGTCTAATTTGTTTCTTATAACCTATTTATCTTTGAAATGTTATTGTCTTAAAATATTGAAAAAAGGAAAAGCTACTCATTAATCTTATAAACGTAAAAGAAAATACTTTGATAATATTTGGTAAAAAAAAATTCAAACAACGAGAAATGTGGAAATATGTTTTCATTCATTAAGAATGTTTTTACTTGAAAACGTTTTTCATCAATAAAATGTTAGATTTGTGTGTTATGTTTGTGTAGGGATAAGCTGATAAACATCAATTAAATTTTCTCAAAGCCTTCTTTCCTCATCACTAGGAAATGTCTGGAATTTATATATTTGTTACCCAGATAAAAGGGTGATGGTCTTTAAATATCAGAGGGTGGGATGGCAGCCACAGTGCCTTTTTTTATCTAAAGGGGATCATTTATTTTTGCCCCTTGAATTTTAAGTGTGGTAAAATGTTGTCAGTAGTCAACAAACTGGCTTTTTCGATTTTTACATTTTCCTTTTTAGTATGCCTGGGGGTACCATTATCCAAGTTGTCCTTGCCCAGTTTTGGAAACTACCCCTCTAAAACAGTCCAATGCAAAAAAGTCACCCAAAGTTCAGCAGTCACAGCTTCTAAGTGTTTGACACCAACTGTATAAGACATGAGGCTACAGGCCATCCACAATTCTTTCTCCTGCATGGGAGACACCTGCACTTACTCATTTACTTGCTTTTACTATTAACTCTGAAAGTGAAACACAAACAAAACAAGCTTTTGCACAGCAATAGGCAACTAATATGCAGGAGGCATACAAGATAGTTGCTGAAAACAGTCATAAGTCCTTAGCCAAGGAAAAGGGTGCTTGTAAGAAACTTATCAGAAGGAGGCTGACATGGTAAACTTCAGGCATACTCGGATAAGAAGGTCCATCGTGTTGTTGACAGAATTGGACAAGGACCAATGTACAAGATTCATGCTGATAACTTTGCATACTGCACAGGAACCTCCTGTTACGTGTGAATGACTTACCACTGAACCAAACACCCCTACTGTATCAGTGACAGGAAAGACATGAGACAAAAGACACAACAAAAGAAAACTAAGAAACGGACAGCTCGGATGAGGGAAAGGAATGTCTTATGCGGACCTTTACTTATCCGTGTACCAGCAGAGCGGCGTACCGTTACTTAGCCGTGTACCAGCAGAGTGGCGTACCGTTACTTTGCCTGTTTACCAGGAGAGCGGCATACCGTTACTTAGCCGTGTACCAGCAGAGTGGCGTACCGTTACTTTGCCTGTTTACCAGGAGAGCGGCATACCGTTACTTAGCCGTGTACCAGCAGAGTGGCGTACCGTTACTTAGCCGTGTACCAGCAGTGGCGATCCGTTACTTACTTGTGTACCAGCAGAGTGAAAACTATTTGGTTTGCAATTTCAATAATAAGGCAGCCATTCATTTGTTTATGTATTGCTTCATACACAACAAAACAATGATTGACTAAAGCGGCAACACCTCTGCGCAAGAATGGCCTGGAAACATTTGTTGGTAATAAAAAGATAACAAATAATTGGATTATAGTAATATTTTAAACGAATTTGTTTATTTAATTATTATCGCACAACTTGTAATCAGTAATTCATCCTGTTTAAATGGAAAAAAAGTAGTCACTGCCGTTTAATATTATTGTGTGCACCACACTGAACATGGACCAAATAAAGCAAAAGGAGAGAGTTGTCTGAAGAGATCAGAAAAAAAATTATAGACAAGCATAGTAAAAGTAAAGGCTACAAGACCATCTCCAAGCAGCTTAATGTTCCTGTGACAACAGTTGCAAATTTAATTAAGAAGTTCCATAGGACTGTAGCCAACCTCACTAGACGAGGCCACAAGCAGAAAATGGACCCGCATTGAACAAATGAACACCCAGGAAGACACCCAGTGATTTGGGGGCCCCTTTCCCCGAGTGGTTCAAAGCAGTAGCAGTCTGAGAGCCCCTGAAAGTCGGGAGCCCTACGCGGATGCTTATGTTGTTTATGCCTAGGGCCGGCACTGAGGACTATGCTTTTGAAAGAAAAACATAAAACAGCCAGACTGGAATTTGCCACAATCCTTCTGGGAGAATGTCCTTTGGACATTGAATTGAATTCTGGCATGTCACATCAGATCCATGTTCACAGATGACAAAATTAAGCTTTACCATTATTTTTGTCCATGCCATCTTCATTTGTTTTATAATTTACAATATTATGTTGAATAGAAAGTCCCAGCAAAGTCTAATTTCTATTTAATATTGAATAAACAAGGGTGGATGCCAATTACTTTAAGTTTTTCAGAAAATATTTTGTATACTTTGATTTTTGTGGAAGGGTTACCAACATATTTGACCTTGTCTGTATTCAACTAGAAACGTGGTGTAGAAGGGAAGAACCCACCATGGCCGTTAGTTAAGTGGTTGGCGATAATGCACTATTTCTAATAAAAGAAAACCAAATCAAATTGATTGTAAGGCACTTTTGTTTTTGAATGCGTTTACCTTTGACGTTTTTTTTTTTAACTGGTTAAAATGTCATTGTAAAAGTATTTGAATACAAAGAGAACGTAAGGTAGATGATCATAAAATAAACTGCAACGGGGGATGCTACATGCTAACTGTTGTCTGCTTTTCTTTTTCTAAAGGCCCGTCTTGGACACTGTCTGAGGCCAGTAACATACAATCTGGGTACCTAATTAATTGGGAAAAGAGTGATAGTGGAGCCAGAGAATGTCCTCTCTGCTATTCACCTCATCCCCTCTTTACCGTTCTGCTCTTTCATCTGTCAGGACTAATGAACAGATGTTGCAGGGGTATTGGAGTCAAGATGATGGACGTGTCTGCTGGCTTCCCTGCTGGAGAAAGGGAAGAAGAGGAAGGGTATGGGGGCTAATGAGGGGAGTACAGGTACAACACTGGGCAGTTCCAAAATTAATTTCTCACCTTCCCTACCTTACTTCCTAATTTTTCCAACCCCTTTTCACCGAGCTTCCAGACACCCTTCACTATCCAGCTGAGTCCTTGACAGTCACTCTGTTCAGCTGATCACTTACCTCCAATGTGCCCTTGTAATAGAGGATGGTAGGAGTGGTGTGTTAGTGGTAATCAGTCAACATTACAGCACATCCAAAGAGATAGACCGCTTTGGTGTTTTGCCAGGTTTGCATATAGGGTTACCATTCAAGCCGTAGATGTAGTGAATACTAAATATATGTAGAAAAGCATACTGAAATTGAAACTGAACGACTGAATCTGTGTTTGTGTATACAGACCTAAGGCAAATACTGTACATACAAACATCTAAGATTTAACAAAGAAATCTAAATCTAGCAGCATTCATACAGCAGAATCTAACACAACCATCCGTCACACACATTAAAATGGGCAATGGTGCCACACGCGCACGTACAATAATGGCATGTATTAAAACCCATTTAACTAGCACCCGTCCTGAGGCCGAGCCCATGTCCGCTACTGTTCCCCCTCCCATCCCGGGGGGACCCCCACCTGCACCCTGGTCCGGTCTGCTACCTTGTCGTCCGCACCCCTCCCACATAGCATTGTTTCACTGTGCTTTAAGTGGTTCCACCTGGATCTAATCTGTAGTTTAGTCCTTATTTCAGTTCCTCCTGTCCTAGTGTTTCCTGTGAGTCAGTGTTGGATGTCACCGTTTGTTGTTAGGGTTCTTAAAATCAAAGTGTTCTGAGCAAGTGAGCCTTTCATTAAAATAACCTTTTGTTGATGACACCATCCACATGTGTTTCAACCTGTCCCTAACTTAATAGAATACATTTACATCTTGCTCTTTGGACTTTGTGTCATCATTGTGTTTAGTAGGGAAAGACTTGTTCTTCATTGTACACGCAGGAGCACTGACGCGGCCAGTCATCATGGTGTTACTGACCACACAGCAGGACAGCAGAAATGACAATGGTTTGAAGAATCAAATAAAAAAGAATAGTCATAAAACTACTGAGGCAAGTAGGTTTACAGAAAGCAAAGTATAAATCTTCATAGGAGCAGAGAAAATGAATACCAAATCAAATATACTCAGGTACAGGCCAAGCAGGTACTAACGGCAGACGGCTCTGAGTGACAATGTGGCCCTGTAATGCTTCTGGGAGGAACTGTTTGGCCTCAAAGTTGACCTCCTGCAGAATTCTCAACAATGCCTGCCTCACGGAGCTGTCTGTCCCTGCCATCGTACTGTTTCGAGGGGCCATAGCGAACCAACATCTTTTTAGGGCATAAAAAAACCACTCGCTAACTGACAGTGGCGGGTGGACGTTTTATTTAACTAGCCACATCGGCGCGTGTTCGCGACGGGGTTCTAGACCATGTAAGCGTTCCGCTCGTTTTAATGGTACGCAACAATACTCTAGAGTCAAGAAAGGCTTCCTGCAAGTTGTGATTTATAGCACAAGAAGCATTTACCATGAACCTTATTGGAATGATTTCACCCATGTGCAGCAGTGGGAGCCACAAGGTGTATGCACTAGGTATCCTACTGGGGTGGAGGGTTAATTAAAAAGGATTTCCTCTGTGATATTTTATACCAGCAAATGTCTTGAAGTGTTTCTGGAGGATTTTTATAGGTTTGTTTACATTCTTGATGGTTTTCAATGTTTGTTTCACTTTAAACTGCTAGAGATAATGAAAAAAGACTTAAGTCAGTATTGCAGCTATAGTCGGGTTACAGCTAGCGAGTGGCAGCAGAAGAATTAATAGGGTCAAATTGTGGAGAAAGTATTAGTTAGTATTGTTCCCTAGACTGAAAAAGAAATATCAAGAAAACCCAATGACATTACTGCATTGCAACACATACTGAAAGATTAAACAGTGTAGATAAAGTGTTGTCAAGACCTGTATTAGCCTTGAGAACTAGGAATTTTGGAGGAGGCAAACACAGTTTAAGAGATACGAAGTTACGATTGCGTCTGTGGTGATGCAAGACTGAGTTGGATTAACTATAGCCAGCGGATGCTAAATGCTTATTTTTAATATATAAAAACAGATAAAAGTTCAATGGGACACAGCATCAAATAAGTGTATACTGTGCCTTTCATTCAAAAAGATTCAAACCCCTGATCAATTCTCTCATATTACTGAATTACCAAAGGTCTTCTGTCTGACATTTTATATGAAAACACAGACAATTAAAGTAAATTATTGCATGGGTGACAAAAGTATACATATATGTTCCTTGAATTAGTACTTAATGTTCTTTTTATATACGTATATACATATATGTATGTATATACATATACATATATACATATGTACACACACATACATATAAACATACGCACACACAAGTGACCAGTGTACATTTGGCTGTATCAGAAAAAAGGTTTCTTAGAGCTAAGCCTTGCTTCATAAGTAAAATAAGATTTTTGTGCATAATATTTACTAAAGTGACCTTGAGTACACCTTGTCTAAACTACTTCTTAATGGTTTTCAGTGCTATTTTTGATAACCATGTTCCTTTATAGGAAGAGTTGAAGGTAGTTCAAACCAATGGATCCCTTGTGATCTAAGTTTATACACAACAGAAATACAGCAAGGGTCAAGGAAAAACAAACTCAGATCTTGATTGCCAGTCATTAACATTCACAACTGCCCAAGGAGCAGCCAAGGAAACAATAGCCAGGAAGAAAAGATGTAACAACCACCCACATCCATTCCTCCCAAACTGCTATCAGGAGGCAGACAACACAGCCATCCGAAGAGGCTGTCAGCTTTCCATGGCCCAAAACCTTATGTGTGTCTGTTCTGTTATAAACACTCAGCATCATGTTACATTTAAGCTCATCTAGACATTGAGGGACAAGATGCCCTGTGGTTATAGCCTCACTCAAGAGAGTCACACTCTATTTACATTCACCTTTTTGGCTTGGGGGAGAACGTGGTAAGGTGATCTCTGGACCAGAGAAAATGCTTAGACATCTAGGTAGACATGCCTTGCCAACCATCTGACATTCTTTAGCCCATATTTAACATGATCCCATTGCAGTTTGCTGGTAGCTATATGTTACGTCCATGCTTATGTAGGCATATTTCCATATGAAGAGTCATTTAAACCTAAACACTTTGGTAATACTGCAGTAACATTGTAGTTAAGGTTGGGATTAAGGCATGGAAATAAATTACAAATACATTTATTATTTGTAATTTGAACTCGCAAACATTGCAAAATCCAATTTTCAATCAATAATTTTGCAAGGATTTCTAAATTGCCTTTTAGTCTTCATGGTGTGTCCAGGTATGTAGACAGTCTTTTTGGAACCAAAGTTAATTATTTTTAAGTTCTGGCATATCCTATCATTGTTTTAATGAAAACAATGACAGAGAGTCTATGGGACCATAGCCACAATGTTACAATATGCATAAATGTAACAAGTAGTTTTACATGTTGTTATATGCATAAATATAACCAGTAGTTTTAAATTTGGTTGTTTTGCATTTGGGCCAAAGATAGCAAAAAAATGTTGAATACAATAGGCCCAAAGTTAGAGCCTTGCATAACTCCATGTCATGCGTTCGGTCCGATACACAATAAGCCTACTGAGGCAAAGTCTTCCCAGTCTTGTTTTTAAAACTTGAACCAATTCAGAATAATTTCACTTAGACCAACCCAGTTTGTCCAGTCTGTCTAACAATATTGTATGCTCTGTCAAAAGGAACAATTGCTTACATTTTACTTAAATGTTGATATGCGTTGTGGGATATCATACATTTCCATTGTAAAATGTTGCCCAACCGCCACCATTTTGGCTTACCCCACTCACTTGTGCTGTTTGGACAAAACAAAAACATAATATTGACAAGACAGCAGTGGTGTCAAATACAAAAGGCATATATTTTTTTTTACATTGCATGAGAAATGTAATACTGGTAAAATATTTTTCCACAAATTCATCCATATTCAAATGGGACAAGAGCACATTTTATTTTTAACATAAGTGACATGTCCTAGATGTCCTCTTTTGGGATGTGAAAAAAAGAGCAGAAGGAAAGGATGAAAGGGATAGAAGATGAGGGCACAGACAGTACTCTAGATGGCCAAACCCTGACCCTGTTGTGCTTCCAGGAGAGTAGGCACATCCAGCTGTCAAACCAGGTGTGTAGTCTGGTTGGCATACTGCTGTGTTCCCTCCCCTAATTTATTCTGTTCTTTAAATTAACCATCTTTTGTCCTCTTTGGGAGCAGCAGTTCTTCCAGGCTGCCAATCTATCTTACTCTTTGGGCCTTGGAAAAACACAAAGGAGCATTCCAGCTGTCTCCAATCCATTTGCCCATGGGTTGTGCGTGTTGTACATGTGACTGGTGTGGGTAAGGCTGAGAAGCTGAAAATAAACATGTTTTTCATGCTTGTTATTTACTCAATACAACACCATTATTATACAACTGTACAGACCAGTGATACATTCCACAATGGCGGTAACTGACAGTATTAGGATGTCTAGGATTCATGTTACATCGAACAGAGTAAAAGAAATAGGGGAGAAACAGACACCAACATCTAAATTTATCCAGTCACAGGTGGTTTAGGATTTACCCGGGAAATGATTGGTTGGAGAAGGAAGGGGCCTGTGGGGTTACCAGAGTGTCTCTGTCCTTCCAGTGGTCGGGATTTGACTGGTCTTCTTTTATTGATGTTGCTTTAGAAGTGGCCATGAAAGCCATGGGCCTCTTTGGAGCTATGTGGAATTGAAAATCCAGTCCAAGAAAATCAACCAGAATATATCTGTTTTTCTATGAGCTTGTTTATTTAAAGTTTGATTAAGGGATCAGTGCTACATATCAATACCTAGACAAACCAACATGGGAAGCAGTGTAAAATGCTATAAAGGCATTGGTGAGGACTTTTTGTAGTGATGTTCTGCTTACAAACTGTGTTTGTTTGCTTTATATTTCACTGATTTACAACAAAACATAAATTGTAGCTGTTTCTTTCACATGACGGCATATCTGGAGAGGTGCTCCAACAAGCATTGATCTACAAATCTTGTTCCAGCAAATGTAAAAACCATAATTTATATTTTTGTAGTTTAATGTAATGTAATCCAAGTTAATTTCTTACGTTAAACCTAGATTAATTAAATTAATTAAGTGTTACCTCAGAAAGCTGGATTTTATAGGAAAGCATGAATAATAGTCCGGATATGCCTGTCGCAGATACCTCATGACGCCCCCTTTTAAACCCCCCGACACCCGAAGAGAGAGCATAGAACTCCTCTCACATCCTGACAAGAGGTCTTGTTGAAAGCGTTCGTGGAGCATGGAAAATAAGATCTCCAATCTTACAGGAGGGGCTACACACAAGATTGAACACTGACCATAATTGTTGCAGTTTGGCAGAACTTTGGAAAGAGACCAGGAGACAAAATACTAAAGGAGGCAGCAGAGGACCCACCTCTGAATAGAGATGATGACTAGGTGCACAATGCAGCCAACACAAATGGGAATGGTGTGAACATTACCTTGACTGAAAACCATTTTGCAACCTAAGTTGGGCATATATCATTGCTAATATAGACACTACTATCTGTTGATATGCTTAACACAAGTACAGGTTGGAATTGGAAGGACGAGAGTGAAAGACACCATTGCTTGAAAATTGATGTTTTTGTAAATGTTTTAGGCCTACATGAATTCAAATTAATTATTCAAAATAAATACATTTCCAACAGTTTTTAATATGAACTGTTGATTATTTGCAAAGTAGGCGCCTCTTTCTGTAATTTCACTCTCACTTAATTTTCTCTAAATCTAGGTTCAATACATCAATATGGGCCTGATTCATGTTAGTTTTATGGCTTTTGCCTGGTCTCTGGTGCAGCAGCAATAATTGCTGCAAGATCCTTGCATTGCTCGTCCTCCATCTGACAGGGTGTCAGCTCCACTGGGGGAAGGAAAGGTAAAACAAATAGTAACCCCTACAGTACAGCTATATCTATAATGTTTAGCTAAAATGCATCACCTTACAGAATACTGGCTCGTCTCCTTCTTGACAGTCATGTTGTCTGTCTTTTTATCCTCCAATAATAGAATACCAAATTCCTCCATCAGTTTAGATTGTACAATTATTTATTAGAGGAGAAATCTGAACTTTGACCTGCCACGATTAGTTTAGCAAAAAAATTATCAATGGCCAAATACAATACATAATAAGAGTAAGAACAGTGTATTTTTGTTAGATTGTTTGTGAAAGTTGAGTACTGCTAAAAAACTAAAACATTCCTGGTAGAACATCCCACAACTAATTAGGTCAGTTTGCAACAGGCAGTAACATTTAATACATTGGGTATTAAAAGATCATTCCAAAGAGGATGGGTCTGTCAGAAGTGGGGAGGGGTTCCCCACCCTGTGAAAGACTGCGCGGAAAACAGAGCAACAATTTAGAATTCAAGAATAATGTTTCAACATAGAACAACAAGGTTTGGGGACACATCTGCAGTACATAATATCACTAAAAGATAAAAGAAAAATCTCTGTATGCAAGGAACAAGGCCAAAAAACAATATTGGATGGGCTTGATCTTCAGGCCCACAGGCAGCAATGTATTAAAAACAGACACTATTCTGTAGTGCATAGGCTCAGGAACACCTCCTAAAAACACTTTCTATGAAAACAGTACGTCTCTGCATCCTCAAATGCTCAAGTTAAAATGAAGCTGCAAGCAGCAATTAGCGGGTTATATTAAGCAATTACTAGCCAGATTGCAATTTTCTTTCAATAGGACACATCCAACTCATGTCCAAAGTTGCAAACAATAAGGCTTGCATGTTTTCTCAAATTTTACAAGTGGCCAAATGGAAACATCCTTCATATTTTAACCAAATTTACAACCCAGATTATGTATACTAGATAGTATGACAAATAAAATCAATAATTTGATACCATACAAATAGTGTTTGAAGCAATGGGTCCCCCATTGCAAATAGGTTCCTTGGGAGGAAAGAGGGTAAATCTTACAAAGCAAGCGTATTCCCCACAATAAAATGATATGTCCTATTTTAAATGCTGAGTTTTGTTTGGTGGAATAATATAGTTATTCAATGTTTGTGTTTACCAATGATTATGCGTTGTTAGCACCTGATTCGCGTTGATGGAGGTTATATTTTACAAGTTAAATTGAAAAACAAACAATTAGATTGATAATAATTGATACAAGTGTTAAAGGTCTCAATGGAATGTAATTTGGATAACCCCTTATTGTACTTATTGTACAAAGAATCAAACCTCAACCAAGACATTTCCAGGCTCAGATCACTTGGCTTCAGACTCCATTTCAAGATGAATCATCGACAGGGAGATTCTACGAGAATCCAGAGTCCTGTAGGGCTCCACATACTGCAGGTCAGAGTACCATGGACCAGTTGACTGGAAAACTTACATGGTCCCAACACAGTGGGAAACACTGTTGTGGTGGTAATACTGAATTAGTGAAGTGTTCCACTACATACCTACACTGACAAGTTAGGACAACCAGGCAATTTGTTGGGTCACACATCACACTGACTGCCATCACTGATACAAGACAGAGAAGATATTTAAAGAACAATAAGTCTTCAATGGTCAGACACGCATTGGTCAGACACTTTTATTGTTTTGTTTACCCTTTTGTTATTTTGTTTATCATGGGCCTTTTCTTTTAATTAGGGATGTAATTGTACTTTTAATGTTTTTTTCTTGTATGATAGGGGGGAGTGGAATTATATGATTATTGTTAAAAGTGAAATGTGCCTAGATAATGAGAACAAAAGAAACATCTGTATATTCTCTCTCTGTAGGTCAAGAAATGCCAACTATATAGACTATTGACTTGCAGCAGGGACGGCCTTGACCAATATGGTGCCCTAGGTCCAGGGCCACCAGTCAAACGTAGGTCCTAGTCCCTTTATTGTTATGCAGCGTCTTCTGCCTTTCCTCAAGCAGTACTGTATGTTTAGCACAAAGCGTTCTTTTAAATGTTTTGGCAATATAGACAAGTAATGTAACGTCAGACTACAGTAGCCAAAAGATCCGAATAATCAGACGTAAATGTTATTAACACGGGCTGTGGGTATTCGTTTTCCTTACATTTTCAAGCAAACCTAGCTAGTTACCACACTGTTTGTTCGTACTATACTGTTCAGAAACAACGTTTTGTTACCAGAGATTTTACAAGCAGTCCATTAATTTTAGCTCGTATTAGCTACCTAGCGTTAGTTAACGCTTATTAGCGTTACTAGCTAAACTTTTTGGCGATCTCTATGCTTTTGCTAATAAAATGTTAGCAAATGCCACCTAGCGTTAGCAAAGACGGAGTTTTGCTACCCTGTATCATTACGTTAGCTAACGCTAACTAACAAAAATATTTTTGCTAAAAACACTAGTAATGCTAGCTAACGCTAACTAAATGTATAACGTAAGGTAACATAACTGTATTGTATGTAAATAGGTTACCTACCTTAGCAGAATGAAAAAGTGACCCTACACTTATAAGCATCTAAAAAAAAAACGTATAAGCATCTACAATGCTAGCTTGTTCCTGGCTACCGCAGTGACTTCTTCAATGGGTTCATTTTGGTCCGCAATTCACGTTGAAACGATGTTGCCATCTACTGTGCTGGAGTGTGGTAGGCTTCATAATTCCATAAATTTTGACTGAGAAAGGGTTTAGCTTGTTAATGTAAAATCACGTCATAAAAACACTTCATAAAGTGTATAACATATAGAAAGGTAAATGAGTTATGTTGCTGATTTTGGGGGAATTTTCCCAATTAATACTTTCAGAAAAAACATTAGAGTTATTGGTCCCAGGTGCAAATATGTTTCATTTGTGTAGATGGACTTCTCTACCTTTTTCCATGGCTGTAAGTGTGTGAGTGTGGTAAATTAGCAAATTTGGGAAACCTCAGTAGCTCCACGTGCGGTTGATAAAAAATATTTGTAATGATATATGCAATAATTTCTTCCGTATCGTCCTTTTCAACATATGTACCAAGTAGAATTATTATACTTGTAGGAGAAGTGTGCATATGTGTGCAAAACTGCACACATTTTCATTGGTCAAAAGCGGACATGTTTGTTTTCATATTGTTTTTTTCAATTTATTCAATCAATTTTCCAAAACTGTAGGTCACAAAATCCTATATCATGAAAGAATGGGAAAACATTTCACTTTCAAAAACACAGCTATTCTTCTCCTTAGTTCACAAACGCTTACAGAGTAGTGATAAAAAAAGCAGATGCAACACACTGTCAACATGCCCCTGTCCCAAATCTTCTTAAATGTGTTTCTAGCATGAAATTCAAAATGTGCTGGTATTTTTCCAAAAACAATGACATTTCTCAGTTTCAACATTTGTTATGATGTTGTTGTACTATTTTCAACTAAATACAGGGATACATGATTTGGACCTTATTGCATTATCTTTTTCATTATATATTACACAGCTTCCCAAAACAGGGTTTTTTATTTGTTTATGTTGACCGTTATTGTACTAGAAAACAGTTTTAAAGCAAGCACATGAGAGAAATTGGATTAAACTGCATTGCTCATTTATAGAACGACAGACTTTTCATATTGCCGACTCAGGAATTCAATCTAGCTACTTTTTAGTTACTGTTCAGATGTAACCCAGTTTGCCTAGTGGTTTGCCTAACCACTAGGCAAACTGCTTCCCTGTAAATATTTGTGCTAGTGATGTTATCAAAACGGCAACAATGATTTCAAACCATTAAGCTACTATTTTAGTTTAACCTTTATATATTTCATATTTTTTCCTTGAAGATGCAATGCCCAAATTTGAACAGACATTTACGATTGGTCCGTTATGGTGAACAAATGTTGGAATTAATAAACTGTAAACGGGAAGGCCCCTGTGGCATGTATCAACAATCTGGGGCATTCTACGTCAGTCAATAGGGAGTGCTTTGTCCCCCTCTCCTGCAATTTCCTCATCCATCCCAATGGAAATTGAGCTCAAGATCAGGGATTCTCCCCATGATGGACCACACACAGCCCACTATAATTGCAGGTGTTGCGTGAACCACTCTTCCCATGCTAAACATTACACAATACCAGGGAGGAAGTGAGAGAGAGGAAATAGAGTCAGAGAAAGACGGACAATTAATTGATGACAGCATGAAAAAGAGAGACAGAAGCAGATAATCACTGAGTGGTAACAAAGGAGAGAGCCACCTCTATTATCAATAAGGTTCCACAATCAGACAGTGGGTTTAATCTGGGCCAAGCAGAAGACATATGTTTTACAGTTGTCACCCTCTGGAGAAAAAAAAGACTTATCTCCCCAGGAGGTTTAAGTCGGGTTCATCGTCAGGTCACCAATCACTCTTAGTGTCAGCCTGGCGCTAAAGGTCGGCTATTTTGTTTGATTTTGTTGTCATGGTTAACTTTGAACAATAATTACTTAATAATAACTTTGGCAGATGACGACAGTGGTGTACAGTGGCATACAGTAGCATATTGTTGAAATAAAAATATTTCTTAGACCTACTTGCAGAGAACAACCTTGACGAATTAATCCAATAGAAGTTGAGTTGCCCTCTTTGCAAATGATAGCAGATTTATTGTTTGCCAGATTTTAGTTTTGTGAGTCCTTTGCCGGATAACATCTGGTAAAGATAGAAAACCGAAAATAGCCTGTAATACGTTCCTATTATTCAGTAGTTAAATTGGGATGAAATTATTCTGAATTTCCGTAATACATCTGTGAAATGCTCATGTCTTCAATGGCAGTCACGTTTCTCATTAACCTGTGACATTACCTAATCTTATAAATTCCTCAGAAGAAACGAGATCTTGGAGTTTATAACTGGTTTGAGGCAAATACCAAAGAATAAGTAAATAAAGCAACTTTCTGTTCTCTTTTTTTCAAACCATTAAGCTGGAGTGTGATGTAGCGGGGATTTCATTTCTGCCTTTCATATAAAAGAACAGAGATAATAAGGCTGCTTTCCAGAAAATGGCCTTGAAGATGATTACATAGCAGTGTTTTAGCCAACACAAAGTCAGTGATGACCAGCCAACAGCATTATAAAGCTCACAATAATGTGTCTGATGGTAATTGTTGGTGTTTAACCTTACGGCCAAATGATACACACATTCATGTGACTTTATGGTTTGAGGCCTGCATTGAATTGTCGCTGACTTTAATGTACACCGTACCAGCTCTTTTCTGGCCACCAGATTACAACAAGCCTGGTGTCCCTAAAAAACAAATGATTTATAGCTTAAGCTTTAACAGGTTCTCAATATGACTGGAAAATTTCAGCTTGTCATCCACCCAAGCTCATAGGTATTTAAACGTTTTGACTTGTTCTATGGAATGTCCTTCCATAGTTTAAGCTGATTCAAATCGTGTGGGAATCTGCTGTGGACAGCCCTCTTTAGTCCACAGGTTGTCTATACACCTGAGATCTGGCTCTGACTGGGCCATTTCAGGACATTGATCTTCCTTTTTGCAAATACATTGATTTGGCTTTTTGATCAGACATTTTTCCTTTAGCACATGCTCTTATACAGAGCAACTTACAATAACCAACATCTGACAATCATAAGAAGTCAACTTTCCTTTATCAAAGCCATTAATTGACAAAGTCAGTGCAAGAGAAATCAATATTAAGTACATTTTCTTGTTTCAGATGGAGGGAAATTTGGGGGTTAATTAAGTTAATTAAGATACTCATCAAAGAGGTAGGTTTTCAGCCGCTTTCTGAAGATTGGCAGGGACTTGGCTGTCTTGGCTTCAAGGGGAAGTTTGTTCCACCACTGAGGTGCCAAGACAGAGAAGAGTTTTGCCATGGCTGAGCGGGAACTGCCCATCTGTGAGGGATGGCCAAAAAACATGCACTTGAGGGGTTGGAGGGTTTAAGCATAGCCTGCAGATTGTAAGGCACAGTTTATTTTGCTGCACCAAAAGCAAGCACCATGGCCTTGTAGCGGATGTAAGTTTCTACTGGAAGTCAAAAGAGCTTTAGGTAGTGTAAGGTAGGGTCGTATTTTGTGGATGTTGTACAATATTAATCCACAAGAGCAAGTTGTATTGATGTTTGCAGAGAATAACAGGTTCTTGTTGAGTGTCACAACAAGGTTTTTTGCAAGGCAGTTAGGTACCGGGATGAAATCCTCAGACCCATTGTCAGACCATACGCTGGTGCGGTTGGCCTTGGGTTCCTCCTGGTGCAGGTCAATGCCCGGCCTCATGTGACCTGAATATCTTGGCAGATCCTGGTTGAGGAAGGCATTGTTGCATTGACTGGCTCTCACTTTCCCCAGACCTGAATCAAATTGAGATCCTCTTGGATGTTTATGTATTGGTGCATCCAACACCAAGTAGAGCCACAGACGGTCCAGGAGCTCACTGATGCCCAGGTCTGTGAGGAGATCCCTCAGGACACCATCCACCGTCTCATCAGGAGCATGCAAAGACATTGTCGAAAGTGCATACAGGCACCTGGGGGCAATACACACAACTGAGTCACATGATCTGTTGCCCTGATGAAATTCACACAATCTGGAACAGCCAATGTTATAGTTAGGGTTACCTTTAAAATAAGGATTACTATAATGGATACGGTAAGGGTTAGTAGATATTTCTAATACGCTGTAGAGCA
>JACXGK010005545.1:0-32555 GCA_016801125.1 Novumbra hubbsi | reverse complement strand
AAACAATAAACCACACCGGGTGTGGTGAAAACCTAACCTAAGTAGGCTCCCCAATCAGAGTCAACTGAATGCAGCTGCTCTGACTGGGGAGCCCACAATGGCATGGAGATGGCTAGAGGCCTCTCCATGTGCCATGCCCTGAATGGGAGCCCCAAAGCATAGAGATGGCTAGGGGCCCGCATCCAGGACATGACAATAGTCCCCTTTGTTTTACCAATGTGAGCAGACATTATGCACTAAAGCAAAAAATTCCATGGGCACATTGCCAGAGAAACAACAGTTGTGCTTTGCTGATGTCAGTTTGCAACCATACTTACATTCCAATTACAGTAAATCTCATGCAGGAATGTAAAGGCTCTACAAAGTGCATGTTTGGTTTGGAATTAAATATTTTTTATTTTTCTGTCTCATTGACTCGAACACAGGTTAATATCCGATCATAGAAAATGTGTTGTTCATTTAACAGAATTACAATTACATATGGGCTTAATTAATAAGAAAAAATTTTAGCTGAAAAAACTGCATGATGCCTTTATGTTAAGTGTTGCCTTGACGAATCAGTCCATCAAATTCGTCCTGTCAAAATCACTCGGGCCAAGGTCTCATAGTTTGTTTCATTTTAAGGTCTTTGGCACTAGAGAGTGAAAATATGTGATAGCTGTACTATACTGGTAGCTTTCTGTTTGTTCTCTTCTTCTTTCATTCTACATTTGTCCTTTGACTACCAATGTCAGTAAACAACAAGTCATTGCTCACTTATACACTTAAATCATATGTCAACCGAAAATGTGGATTTGAAAAACTTTCCCCTTCCATTTTTGGGGAATGTACAGGTTAACTGATTAACCTGAGGTAATTCTCAGAATAACTTCAGAAATGTATTTGGAAAAATAAACAGACCCATTTTAAACCTTTTGTGGAGAAGTGGCTACTTCAACCAACATTGGATGCACCAGCTACAACTATTAATAAAAATATTACCCAATATTTACCTTTTTTGCACATTCTAAATATGATAACAAATAGTAACAACATACTTGAATATTCCACGAATGATAAAACTAAGTTACAGTACAACTGGTGACCGGGAATAAGTGTTGCGTCCTTTCCCCACCCTGAGAAGTCATGTCCATTTCGGCTTCGATCACGTGATAAAGTCATTAACGAACTATAAGCCAACCTGTGAACATCACAGCAAGATTAAAACATTGTCCCAGTTTGCTCATTCATCTGCAGTTGCACAAGTTGAGTCCATCTATATGAGCTAGAGTAATCAAACTTAGTAGCAGGCATAAAGAAATAATCTCTTAAATTTAGCAACCTCAGAAACTTGACAAGAGCCAAAATTAAATTAGTGGAGGTTCTCCTCTTGACTGGCCATTTCAACGCTAAACCTAAGACAAAACCTTACCAGAATAAAGAGATTGTGTCAACTGGTCAACCTAACCCTAACCAAAATGATGAGACTATGTCAACTGGTCAACCTAACCCTAACCAAAATGAAGAGACTGTGTCAACTGGTCAACCTAACCCTAACCAAAATGAAGAGACTATGTCAACTGGTCAACCTAACCCTAACCAAAATGAAGAGACTATGTCAACTGGTCAACCTAACCCTAACCAAAATGAAGAGAATATGTCAACTGGCCAACCTAACCAAAATGAAGAGACTATGTCAACTGGTCAACCTATCCCTAACCAAAATGTAGAGACTATGTCAACTGGTCAACCTAACCCTAACCAAAATGAAGAGACCGTGTCAACTGGTCACTTCTTTAATTTCCACTTAAAAACGGACACAGATGCTGCTTGCCAGGTCTGTATAGGTTTGAGCTAGGGGGATATAGTATGTCCAGGATGGTTAAAGTTATTTGACGTGTCATTCCCTAACCAAATCAGGTATCAGATTGCATATGCTGCATTGCAGCTGAGAAAGGAGGATGGTATTAAAAGCTGCACTAGCAGAGCTTTCCCCCACTGTCCGGTAATTGATGTTGTGCCATTAACAGAGCGGGAAAGAACCACAACTGCTTTAGGTCTCCTAAATGGAGGACCCTAATGACTATGTGGTCTTCGGGTTAATTTGGGTCCGTCGTTTAGACAACACACAGAAATGATGAGTTAGTTTGTCTATGGATACTCTGGCATTGAAGGTGATTTTCCTAAAGGAAACCACTTGAGCACCGTTTATCAGCAATATAACCTCTCCACATGTTGGCCCACCGTAACAGGGGAGAGACCATCATCCATTCCTCCCTGCGGGTTTCAGATAACTCTATCAAGATAAAAGTGGCTTCGCAAAGATTTGTCCGGAGTTGAAACTCATGAAAATGGAATGTGGTGCTATAATACAGCGATCAATTATGCTAATCAAATATATATTTGTGTCACGTAACTTATTAATAACCCTCAGACAAGAGGGGATGCATAAAGGGGTTACTCGAGGGGCCAGAAATGCTCAGACAGAAAACGTCTGCTCTGCAAAATGAAGTCATATGCATGGGGAGGAGCGATGATGTAGTTCAAATGATCCATCAAAGAAGCCATTATCTTTTATAGAGCAATGGCTCTACCCTCCTTCTCCAGGCAAATAACTCCAGCCTTTGGGTTCAATTTGTGGGTGTCGAATTTCAAGGTACACAATTTCACATAACAAATGAGGACACTTGCCGTATTATTTTGTGATGGTGTGTCATATGGCCACCAGAGCGTACGTGTGCCGTCCGAAGGACGTATAACGATCAGTGTCCCTTTGGAATCACACAACACCAGTGTTTTCGGACACGTCTGCTGAAGCCCTTCTAACCTGATGTCATTGTGTTGGTCCAGCGACGGACGAGGGGGAGTCGGTTAGGGGAATAGCCTGGAAAAGGCATCCATCAACAATAGGGGACTTTGCGTTGAGGCCCAATGTGTTTCCTGTTAGCTAAACAGCGTTTGTGACAGCCCTGCAATTAATCCTAACGCTAGAGCGGAGGAATGTGCGCTCAGCTCAAGTGGCCTTGGCTGACACATCGCCGTGCAAAAGGATACCTGGAAAGCAACTAGATGTCCAGCAGCAGCTTAGCTCAAGTCAATTAGCTGGCTTTCCCTCCAACTGTGGTGTGTGTGTGGGTGCATGCGTGGGAGTGTGGTGGTGGGTGGGTGGGTTTGGATGTGACTTTGTACTCAGATTTCACCATTTTAGCACTCAGATCACATGTACACCATATGGCCGCCATTCTTGACAGCGCCATTGCATTGGTGCGACTTATTCTGAACGATCACTGCTGTATTAGGTAGCGGACATGAGCCGGGGATCCCATATTGTTTGTGGTTATATGAATCATTGTCTTGTTGAAACTCCACCACGGAGCAGGCGAGGGGTGAGAAATATAGAAAGATGAGGCCATGTGCCCATATAGCTCGGAGAATATACAGTGCTTTCCCAATGACACTGAACATGGATTTAGTCACTGTGCTGTATTTATAAATGATAGTGACACAAACTACATTGTAAGATTTGCTCTTTGCAGTTATACTGGTGTTTGTGGTGGAAATCCATTGTAACTTGTGGGTGTGTGGGTAAATTATCTTAAATGGAAATGGTAAAGGTGGCATTAACCCTGAAAGCAACAACATGGGTACATTTGAAAAACAAACGGCACTGTCAGCCATATCGCTCATAACGAACATATCACTTACCACAGATATATATCAGTGACTATCTTAGGTCGTAATTGGTTGAGAATGAGTGTATCATTGTGATCATCACCAACATGTTATAAGGGTATAAAGTGAACTACCCATTCTAAAACCCTTTGAAATATCAATAGCGGGTACACAGACAGGAAAGTACAACAAAGGTCATCTTTATAGACTCTACAAACTCCTACAGGCTTTACGGTCTAAATTGGATGACTTAGTAGTGTTCACATAAACAAGAGAGCAGAAAAGCAAGCACGCTGGGGGTGGAGTTAGAATGAAAACTCTGGCGTTGTCCTGCGTCGCGCAGGGCATGCCGGGGTCATGAACTCTGTGACAAGCCGCGTCGTCACTCAAACGTTGTGTTCTAAAAACACTTAATTTGAAGCAATATTTACAAGACAGACACACCTGTCTTTAACTTAAATTACAATAACACCTCAGCTTAGCCTAATTGCACATGTATTTATTACATTGCGACACCTCACATATAAAAGCAGGCTGGACCATTATTTGCTATGCCTTCAGCAGGGTGGTGAATAAATGGAATGACATGTAGATGCGTTAGCGGTGCATGGCACAGTGCTGAATTCAAGTGCTAGGAACAGCAATGGGCTTGCTTGGCATTTCATGCTCATCCAAGCCACAGCCGGGGGCAAGGTTTTTTTTCTCTCCACTTTTTGATGTAGTTTGATAACCTCCAAGAATAGACAGGTGGTAAGATGACAGTTGTATCAGGTTTTATTGACCTGCGTTGGCTGTTATAGTGTTTGATTCTTTCGTATACAAAAGACACAAAGACATTATAGCACACAGTAAATTTAAAATTCGACAGACTCGAAAGGTAAATACACAGAAATTGACATTTCGGGGCAAAGATAAGAAGGTTGGCCAGGTGTTTGACCTGAACGGGCTGCAGGAAATCACTCATGCGCCCAGTAGTGACAAGGTCGCTAGCAAAATGCAAAACTAATTTTTGGGGGGTTGTAATGCTTTTGCCACTCCGGTGCACCTGTTGTCACTTTCGTTTGCACTCAAAACAGGTTGACATTGATCCACAATCGCTTATGCTTCTTAACTGGACATATTTCCCTGTAGTTGAAATGACTCGGTGTTATACTGTGATGATTGCGTGTTCCCTCTGTTTTGTCCGGCAGTGTACATCACGAACGGGGGGACAGCATGGGGCAACACAAGTGAGCCAGTGATTCCATTCCAACGAGCCACCGCGGGCGGGAAGGTGGAGACAGACAGACAGGCGTAGACAGGCAGGCGGAGATAGGCAGACAGGCATACAGACAGACAGGCAGGCAGGCACAGGCAGGCAGTTGCCATTAAGTTGTCAAACGTGGTTTAGGACAGAAGTGTGCATTGGCAGAAAGGCTTCAGTGTTTTAGCAGTGCAACTGTGTCTGCCAAATACAAGCTGGAAAGAAGTTAGAGGGTGTATCTGTCTCTCACTGCTTGTACTAGTCTCGCTCTGGAGAACATTCTGGGTGGCTAACGGACGGTTCCTATTGTGTGTGTTATTATAGTGCAAGGCAGAGGGAGCCGAGACAGTACCGGTAGGTGGGTTCTTGATCAGTACTGGCTGGTTCCCAATCTAAGAGGACTCCATATATAATTTGCATATCTACAGAAAAGCAGTCTGCCATTTTGTGGCTTTGACAAATGCTTTGTAGTTATGTAAATTCTCCTTCCTGCTACAACTGCTAAAATATAAAAATAAGGTATATTTATTTTCTCCAATTGGCTATGAGGCACCAAAGTATGTAGTCCGGGCCCGGATAAGAACGAGGATTCACCGAAGCGTGTTTTATAGTGGTTTTACATAAACAAAGACAATAAAGATTGACGTGATCACACAGGATTATCTATATACGTGGTTATACGTAGAGTGGAACATGTTCAAAACAAGACACATTCCAGTGGCAAGTTTGTGTCTTTTGTGAGAAGTCCGTTGACGTGCCAAGAACAACCATCCCACCTCTGGTGTGGTTAATAAAAGATGGGAAAGCTGCCAAACTGGGCCCAAATTACCTTCCTTTCTCAATGTATTCCCCACAGCCCATTAACAAGACTGCACCGTGTTTTATAATTTTTTGCAAGGCATGAAAAACGTACTAATTTAAAAGTAAAAGGTTAACATTTTGAAGCAAGCATTTCGCATTGAATGATAGGTTGAAAAAAAAATAAGTATGATCATTTCCTAACTTGGATATCCTCTGACACATTTGAATATGGACATGAAGCATGATAGATAGAGTCCAACTTGAAAAATGCTATATTTTAAATTGAATGTTGGACAGAGCTATATTCTGTTAAGTTTACATTCCAGATTCACTACAATAGTAGTTTGACACTACTGTAATTGTAATCATGCAGTATGCACTTTTTTACAACAGGTACATTTATTCAACTAGGTGCATCACTCTGTTGGTACAATGGTTGCTCCTACCGGCACTGTTTATACAATGATTGCAAAGCACTCGCATGGCTGTGGGTTGGTCCATAATGCAGGCAGACAAGCATCAAGGCAGACGGTTTGTCACAAGACACGCTGGTTCCAGGTTTTCAGACATGTGGAGGCTTTTGTCACATAACTGCAAGTAGGGTTTAGCAAGAATGGTGCATTAAAAAAGGGCTGGTCAGCTGCCACCATGTTGGCTAAAACAGCTGGTCGATGAGAGAGATCAAAGACGAATGTCAAGAACTGCGTAAGTGCCACAAATCAGTATCGAGTTATTAGCAGTGTTTCAGTATTACATTGTGCATTAGGGCATTTCATGACTTCATACATGGAACACAATTGCAGGCATAGTCTTATCTCTGCCCCTCCACTTGCCCCATAGCCAACCCCCCCCCCCCCCCCCCCCCCCCCCCCCCCCCCCCCCCCCCCCCCCAGACGACAGATGAATGGACTCGTTCATGGAAAATAGAGTTCCACGAAAGAACTTCGGGCTAAGTTGACACACACACACAAGTCTCATTGACCTTGCTGTTCTACTGGAAAAGGTTCTTCCAACCCAGTAATAGATGGCTGTGCCTAATATACTAATTGTTTATTGTCTGTGTGTTTATGTTTCATTTCTTATAATATGAAAATAGCACTCAGACACCAATATTTTGGGGTTTTGTACATGTAAGCTAAAATGTATAGTTGTATGGGTTGGCAAGTTCTGAATACATGAGCGTGGAAACTTATAGAATGGTGCTATCAGGTGTAATTCAAGTTGTCAAATATGCCTGACAAAAAAAACATTACATAACAAGACAAGCTGTTCCCACCATCAACGTGATCATGCCCACAACACTTAACTACTAAGGCTGACGCAACATCCTGTAATGCTTTTAGCTCTACCCCAAGCTAAAAAAGAGCCCTGTGCTCAACAACTCAACACATCTATGGTGGGTTAAAATGCCAGGCACAAGCTGTGCCACAGTCAGCTTTGGCCAGGTGTCTCGAAGCAAGGTGCACATTGGCCAAGCAACGCACAGGTTAGTGAAAGTGTTACGGTTACATGAAATATGTTGTGTAGATGCATGTCATTTATTTTCGTCTGTTTTGTTGTTCTTGTCATCGCTTCTAAGTATTCGCTCCTCCCAGTTGTCAATTAGTGTCTGCCTGATGCTTAACTGACGCACATTTGATTGTCGGCCAATCAGCATCGGGTCCATCCCAATTTGAACAACCCATACTGTTCCACTCAAAGCACAACACAATGTCATTGTTGTTTGTATTGTAATATTCCTCAGACTGTAGTTTGGTGAATCGCCGGAAACAGTTGAATCAGCCAGCTCCTGTGGCAGGTTGCCGGATTTAAAGGTACGCATTCCCTGTTTCAGAGGACGCGCGCCACGATCTACGTGACTTTGTGGAGATATGGTTGTAAAGTGTGCGTAAGGGATTGACTGGCTTCCTCAAAATGGGAGAATTACAGCAACGACTGCTCTCTCCAGTCCAAGGAGGTGAAGCTCATTTTGTAACTGACATTTAATGAATTTTTGGTTTACCTTTATATGGAAAATGATTAGAGAAGCTGAATAACCACCAAGGTCCATATTAAACTTGATATTTTAATGATATTTTATTGCAACCTTGAAGAGATAATGATTACTTACATTATGCAGTGACTGAACTGTGGCAAATGTTTTTGACCAGAAAATTATTTCACTTGTTTGTGATGTAATATTCATAAATCTGGGACAAGTATGCGTCCGTTGCATAGCTGAAAATTTAAAATACTTATGTACATACTATAACCGAGCTTCCTAGGTTCTCTGCGGAGATGGGAGAACCTATACGAACTCAGGTGTGAAAAGCTGGTCCAGGCATTCCGACGAAAACTTCAGGCCAAATAGTTCACTGTTTACTTTGTAATAGCAAACGTAAACAAGTTTAATCATTTACGCAAAGGCTATCCACACTTTTTAAACCAAGTACTTTGAAAAACATATGGGTTGTGGTAATTGTTTTATTATTTTACCACTGATCACTCAAAGGATTTTAGGTAACAGGATTTAAACAAACAAATGAGCAGAAAAAGCGAAGAAAAATTAAACAGAAAAATATTAAGAACACATCTTAAAATAATTAATCCATCTTAAATCCATATTTGTTATTTTCTTTTACTTCACCTTTATCTAACCAGCTAATCTGATTGAAAACCAATTCTCATTTAAAATGGTGACCTGGCCAATGGTGTAATGTGATAAAACACTCAGTTACACATGAATACAATAAAACAAGTCAAAGACAATCAAAAATACATGATGTGCAAAAAAATAAAATAAAATAAAAATCCATCTAGAACATGTTTCTCACACATACAATCCCATTAAAAGACTTTAAAAGACCCCCCCAAAAAAAATTGAAATAAAGAAACACCAATCAGACTGGAGTGAAAAAGAATAATCAGATCATGGGACGGCAGTATCTTTAATGCTTCAGATGGGCATTCCTCCGGGAAGAGGTTTAGGAAAAGATCAAAGCATCCGTCTTCTGTTCCTATCCTTTTCTCTTCTCTTTGAGTTGAATTATTCCATTACAGCAGAATGTGACATAATTACTAAAGATGGTGGTTGTGGAGAGTCTCCTCTGGATTACCGACCACTCCACTTTGATGCCCACGGTTGTCCAAATGAGACAGCAGACGCCACACAAAAGAAAAGCCCTCAGTGAGTAACCATTGCAGATGGGCCACTAGCCAGCCGATTCACCAGCCCCGAAAGGCTGAGTAAATTAGCCAACAAAATAATTCTCACCTCAAACCAACCCTGATCCACAAATCAGCCACAATAACACATATCAATGAAAGACACAGGGTAACTCTCAGATACTGAGGTCTGAGGTTGTTTCTGTCACACACTGTATCATATCACATCTCCTTAAGTGCAACAGGCACCTACTTTTTACAGACATTGAATCTTCCATTATGTTCACATAAGCAGTGCAGGCGGTGAGGAGACATTGTGAATACGTCGAACACTAATCCCCCTTATCCTGCTGTTAGGGCAGGGTGTGTCCTTAGTCTTGCGTAATAGTCGGCAATGAGAAGCTTCAGTAAACACAATCAATGGAAGACACCGGGCTATGCACCGCAGAGACGTCCAACACCCCCCCCCCACCCCCCAAATCTATTTTTCCCTTCCCCTCCCTGGCATTTGGTTAAATGCCCGAAAACCTTTGTGAGTTCCAGGCAAATTACATCCCAGACAATGTCACTGATGGGAGATTGGATACTCCAATTTGACGAGGATAATTGGGAATGTTATCGGTTTATCAATGATTCAGAGCGGCGTTGGGTTGAAAAGCCATGACTCCAAACCTCTCCTCTGTCCTCCATTTCCTAGTGTCCTGCCACTGCTGCTCGCGGATTACATTCTCTTCATCCATTATTAATGAAGTTAAAATACGAGTAGCATGCTGAATGTGCGGCATGGGAGATTTGCAGCTAATCCAGCGCAAAACAGCCTCAGTCACATAATGAAGGGGGGAAAAAGCACAAATGTCAACAGTTTCACACAGGGACTGGATTAGGAGCCCCTTTCGCTCGTTGGCACACACACAAGCATGCATGGACACACGCCCGCACACACACCTACACACCTTCAGCAAGGAACTTGAGGAAGGGCTCCGGGCCATGTTGATCAGCGCGGGTTCATCGCGCATGTGCACGCATTGAATCCAACGACGATAGCCAGGTTGATGGGTGGGAAGTCGTAGTTCACCTACAGATCGACGCAGGGAGTCCGAGAGCATTTCAATGTGATGGGGTGTCAGGATGGACCAATGGGTTGCCAGGTAATTAGTGCTGCAGTTTGTCTCTGTACACACAGACACTGGAACAAATGTTTCCAAATGTTTTAATCAACAGACACAAGATACATGACAGGCATTATGGCCCCAGTTTATAGGACCACAGTTCAATCACAGAATGCTGACAAGAGCACATTTAGAATGAAGATCTGTGTGCTTGCTTTCTGCCCCCCTTTTAGTTCTGCCTTTCTTCATACGCCACCATCTTGCCGCTTTTGATGAATTTCCAGCATCTCACTATCCTTTTCTTTCTTTCTTTCTCCCTCACTCACCCACTGCCTCACCCACTGCCTCACCCGCTCGCTCCTCTTTCTGCCTCAGTAGACCAATTAAGACTAAGCTGATTCCTACTGGGCCCTGCGATCCACCTGAGGTACAAGGTCAGGGGAGTTGGTGTGTAGCTGCTCTGGTTTACATGTTATCATGGACATTTTATTACCCCAATTTCATTCTTGGCCCCGATTTCCCCTTTGGCAGATTAGTGGCAGTTCTCAATTGATTTTTCTCATGGAATTGATCGGCGAACTACTTGAGCAATGTATCGGTCCCCGTGCATGTGTGATTAAGATCGGCACGCTGCAGGCCAGTGTCTACGGTGTGTGATTAGCGGGATTGTAGCACTTGTGCTAAAAGGTTTATTAGCAGGACTGCGGAGCTTGTATTAAGCGGCTGATCGGCGTACCAAGCTATTTTCTTTGGACAATTTGAACTCAGCTCTTCCTGACGTCGAGCGGACACTACAGAAACTGCCTGCTAAAAAAAAACCGAAGCATTACAGCAACTAATGTGTTTACATGTCAACGCGAGCTCAAGTTTGATTTCAGACAAATCCCCTCTCATTGGAAGCCAATTTAATATACGAGATTTGAATTTGAAGCGGTCAGAGGCCAGAACCACCATGACATCATGTTGCAAATTCTTTGGTGACTCGAGGCCAGAATAATTACAAAGAAGACAGTGCAGGCAAACAGCTAAGTACTTTTTAAATATACACTGCATTAGTTGATAGGCAGGAGGGACTGCAGGCAACCAAGTAAGTCATCCTATGGGTTGGCTCTATTAAACTCAGACCTCAGACTTCTGTTTAGCTGGACTGGGGTATTAGCCTACAGCATAGCCTGGCATTCTGGGGTGCCACATCTTTCCCATTTGGTGTTGTGACACACCCTGGATATAATACGGATCAGGAGCAAAGCCGTTCAACAAGCTCAAGAGCTATCCGAGAGTCGTCCTTTTAATTTGGTTAATATACATGCGGCTTTTTGTTATTAATACGACTTAGAATACTGCTGGGCCAATTGAAATACACGCAGCTTTTTTTTCCCCGCTGAAGGGGTTGATGGTGGTGAGTGTCTGATCTCTAGCTAGCTCCTTTCTCTCCCTCCGTTCCTCGGTCTCTCCCTCCCGCACTCCTTTTCTTCCTATCTTTCTGTCCCTGCCTCCTTCCCCTCACTCGAATGCCGACGTCGTTGTGGAACAACCCCCATTGTAATGGTGACTTGATGTGACATCCAAGCCCTTATTTTCTGTCGAACATATTAACAATACATAAACTGTTGTGTGTAAAGATTTGTGGCTTTGGAAACACCAATTTGAAGTCAAACTTTATTACATGGCCACAGAGCGCCGGCCGGACATGACATTAAGCGACAGTTGCTTGTGGTTTTAAAGGCTGAGAAAACAAGTTGCCTCGGGCGGACTCCTGAGTAATCAACTTCACGTCCACATTGCCACGCCCTTCCACCGAAAAAGACATTTGCAGCTGCAACATAGATTGATAATGGACCATGTGGTGTTGTTGTGCATAGTCTAGAATCAGTGGTTCTTACACCGGACCCTGGGACCAGTACCGGCCCCAGCCTTTTGGGGGCCCTAAGCAAAACCCCTCTCCCCTAGTTGTCCTGGGCTCACAAGCCGCCTGGGGCCCCCTTGCGGACAGGGGCCCTGAGCTGCCGCTTATGTTGCTTTGGCTTGGGCGGGCACTGCCTGGGACCCCCAGACATCTCACAATTGTGTTATAGCTTCAATAAAGCTAACCTAGCTAACCTACTCAAGGGCTTGATGTTTTGTTACCAATATCAATCAGATGTGCTGGCACAGGAATAGGGTTATGGTTATCTGTTTATATGGCATGAGAATATCAGTCTGGTATGGAATGTATTGACAGTGGTGATGTAGAGATTTCACTGAGGATAGAACTATTCACTTTGAAAAGCGTTTGCTTAACATTCTGCTTTGGGACATTTTCATTACGATTTAACTATTCTTTAATGGATTCCTCGTGGTCTATGCTGGATTTTAATGACTCAAAACTAGAGCAAGAAAAAGAATTAGTTATGCCAAAATATTTATCCTACATGTCAGGAGAAATAAATTATCTAAATATATTTCCCATAACACATTGTGTCAGGGGTGTCATATTAATAACACTGTAGGAGTCATTTGAGGAAAATGGGTAATTCAATACAAAGTATGCTACAGTATATCACAACTCCTTTGCGGTCAGTGCATTTGTTGTACTAGTACAGGTGACCGGTAATTTGATCAGTGATACATTATCTGTAAAAAAAAAAACGAATCACTAAAAGCCCATAACCTCCACACTCCACAGTCCTGAACCATCTAGATATTGAGCAGTAGATATATCAGTCTGGTTCGAATACTTAGTGAATAGCGTTTACTAATCCAACACATAAAACCAAACTATTATGTAAGATGAAGATAGATGTCTACTATACAGGCCCAATCCAAACAAAAGTCTCTCTTTAGAAAGGGAAAATGTTTTTTGCAAATGATATGTATTACAATTATTATTATAGTAGTTATGCTCTATGAAATGTATTAGTGCAGAAATTATGGTTGGGACATAGAGGAATCAAATCTGTAAATATATATATATATATATATATATATATATATATATACATAAGGATATGACATGAAGAGCATGTCTAAAAGTTTCATAGAGTATGCTCAAGTAAAAGTTAAAATGTCCAACAGGGCCTACTGCTGTCAGCGGTTCAATGTGTGCAAAGTGGTTGATGTGCTCGTTAGGAATCAGGAGTGTGCCCTTGGTCAGGTCACCTCCATTCGCACATCACAGACGCATCAGAAATTCTTTCAAGTGTCCTTCTGCGTCACCAAAGATGACAACAGCGAATCGATAAGTGCTTGAAATGAAAAGAAGCCGCCGGTTTGCCCCTGAGGCAAAAGATTTCATAGCGCCGGCAGCCTTTACTGAACTTCAGGCATTCCTTGGCACATTTCTTCGCGAGAAAGAGAAGCAGACGCTTTTTTTATTCTCCAGATGAAGGTAAGCACAGTTAGTAGAACAGTGCCTCTCAAGACGCCGCCTTTTCCTTCATATAATGACAGGCGGAGTTGACCGTGTTGAACCGAAGGGATGCATGCCAGGTTGATATTTGATAACAGTGTTGGGGGGTTTTGAAGTCATGCGCGTTTGATGTAAATGCACGTCAAATGGAATGGGTGCGTATTGGTCATCTTTAGAAAATTGAGTGACCTTATATTAACATTGGGCGTCGCAGAACAAGAAAATGTTTCTCCTTATCAATTATGCATTACAGGCTTAATACATACTGGCCTACGGATGTGCTTGAAATATAAGTAGAAATATGTTTGGGCCTGTGACTGGACGTAGAGAATTTCAGGGATGCAACTCTCATAAAATGTTAATGTATTCTCTGTGTCCGCAGATAAAATTAACCAAATCCGATTGCGTTGTCATCACGCAGCTCAGATGCCTTAGAAAACGCAAACAATTGCTTCCGTATAATCATACTTACAATATTCCATTAGACATGCTCGGCGAATGGTTAGGCTGTAGGCCTACCTGTTGGGAAAGGGTTCCAAATGTTGTACGCTATGGTATTCTGAGCGCATCACTAAATTAACGAGGCAATTTTGAAAAGCCATAAGATATACAGGTCTTTGTCGTGTGCATGTTTCGCTTTAATGCCTGGTTGCCGCGAAATTCCCATGTGGTTGTGTGCATTAATTACTTGTTTAACGAGAGTATGACTAAAAATGTAAAAGAAGGATTAGGCACATGAAATGTAGGCCCAGGCTACGTCCAGCCTGCTTGGCTCATTTACGATGCGAATAGAAAATCAGTCTGTATCTTACGGATCTATAAAAAGGATTTGCATCTCAGCCAGCTGTTCGGTTCTGCTGAGAATTAAAGACGTCTAACCCAAAACAAATGTGTCTGTTCAGGCCTATTTATCAGATTTCTATCTATGTTTACTTATGTTAAAGCAAAACAAAAATGTAATGCAATACGTATTTACGTTAAATGACCAAATAGTTTGTTGGAAATGTACATAAGAATTTTTGATTTCCACCCTGATGCTGCCACTTTAAAAGGCTGTTCTTTTAAAAACCGGATTTAAACAGTATTCAAATAGTTTATCATTTCTATTTGTTATGCTGGTTAGTACAATTAACCAATTCTAAAATATATGGATTTTGACAGTGTGTTCTGGTAAAGTCGAAGTAGCACAGATATGCAAATATAAATATATGCCGTTTATTCTCTAATCTAGCAAAGAGATAGAACTTGTATTATTATTATTATTCAGTAGAATGAGATGCAGCTATTTTTAATTTTACTTCAAATTATTCTCTATTTCATTTATGTTAATAATTTGCCAATTGTAACCTAAAACAAGGACATACAATGTGTTCATTTCATTCCAATTCATTTATTTTTATTTGTTGAATTGCTGTTGTAAATTGAGCTTTTCTAAGTTGACACGGTCTTTGACTACACAATCACGTAAACACACCCACTGAGGCACTCAAACACTCACGCAGACACACACCCACGCGCTCGGTCTCAAAGCTCCAGAGAGAAAGAAAAAATGCGCCACTCCTGGAGTGTCTGTCTGTAGAAAAAAGTTGTTGAGGCTGAGGACGATCCAAGGAGAGCGAATGACCTACTGAAGTGACAGCATCCGCATCGCCATTTATAATCGCACTGTATCTGAAAATATAATAACTAAATGATTAAACATCATACGTGGCATCGCGTTTCGATCTGAAAGTCAGTAAAGATAGCTATAGCGTTGGGAGTTTTTTTTTCCTTCGGGAGACGGACTGCAACTTAAGTATTTGGACTTGGAAGTTTGGTGTCTCCGGTTCTTAACAGAGGGGTGATAAGCGGAACCGTCAGTGTGGAATTTACCTCTTAGCCTGACAACAATAAAACAGGAAAGGGCGACAAGAGTTGGTCTATTCAACATCGGTAAGTACGGAGGCCACACTTTGACAAGATGTGAGTTAATGCTAGTGAAGGAATTCGTTCCACCTCGCGTTAGCATTTTCTGCGTAATCTGTGAAGTCCGATGTGAATTTCATCAGTACCACAACATCAGGGAAGTGATAAGTGAGTCCGATGTAGGTTTCACCTTTCAAGTTCGTCGAATAATAACGACGTATCGTTAGCACTGAATGGACAATGAAATGGATTGGACTTTGTTGTCTGGCGTCTCTAATTAATGCTGAAACATATGCGGACAGTCTGGACTGATTGTCATGGTGTTAAACTGAATGGTGTAACCTAAAGGAATGAAAGAAGCCTTCATGGTTCATTCAAAGTTTTGACTATTGTTAAGTATTGTGGATTATAATTCCAACAATTACTTGTGTTCTGCTGGACTGGATGCACATGCATTTGTATATCTACTGCTCTCTGAATCCTTTCTAAATCTCAAACTGGGCATTCTAAATGAAATAAATATATCCCATTTGCTTTTTATAGTACATGTCTTTTAAAGTAATACCCTCAAAATAATTCGTAGAAACATTTATAGTTATATGGGCTAGCTAAATGTTGATATTTTGCGCTCAAAATAGGGTAAAAACGATCATTTGGTTTAATATTAATTGCATGCTCGTGGTATTACAATGCAAAAATGTCAATTGAGCCTGTAATTTTTGTTATTATTATTATTATTATTAGCATATCATTATTTTATTTCCAGTGTAAATTAAGTAACATGGTGAATAGTGTGTTATTAGTAGACCTATTAGGAGTTGCGTAACTGTCATAAAGAAATATTTACGTAGGCTTGCAGGTTAAATTGGAATTTGTAGAAGATTACCTCTCAAAATCAAATGAAACTCGATTATTAGTAATACTTTTTTTAAGAAACGTGAATGCAATTAATATTATATGTTAAATTACCTACCCATAAAGCCACTGCTTCATTTTAAGTTCTTGTTTTTGTTCAGGCACAAATATCAAACAGGAACACAGAAATCATGTGAATAAAATGTTTATATAATATATACATGTATTTTCGATATTTCCGCGTGCGTGAGAATGCAATTTGCTTGCAATGCTATTTCCAAAACCACAGTAGATGACTCTGAAATATTCACTGAAAGCACTTTACATCTGATTAGATAAGATTAAGAATTTCCAAATATCTTCACAAACTAAAACCACGTTTACCTCAAAATTATTAAGAACCCGCTCTATCTTATTCAAACAGGTGTATCCAGGTGCACGCCACGTATAACCTAACCTCAATGTCTCACCCCTTTCGACGAAAATCAAAAATGTAGGGTAGTTATGAAGCAGTCGAGCAGAGGTCCAAATCAGTGAAGGACGGGCGGCGTATAAAAGATGATGAATGGGGAAAACGGTTAACAGCTTGATTGCATGCAAATTCTTCCTTTTTAAATTATCATAAGTAAACAGTTGGAAGCCTGGACTAATAAAATCCCATCTGTGTTACTTCATATCGAGTTAGTATAGAGCTGTGATAATTAATTGTGTAATATGCCATAGACAGACAACTCAATCAGAGCCTAATCCCGTGATTTTACTTGCCGAATCACTCAACTTCCAGCGCCCCAAACCGAGCCATGCCGCCTGGCACAAACTCCAACCTCGCGACAGGGCACCGTGTAAATCTGCTTTTTTTCTGGGACTGCATGCAGCTCACCTCGAAGGGCAGCCAATGTTAGGGGTTGAAAACAAATGACAAATAGGCCTGTGGAAGTTATATGTTGGAAACGTGAAGTGCCTTTTGAAAAAGATATAACAAACATTCGGTTAACATTCTGTTTGTCTCTGTAAAGTTATGTCTTGATTGAGAATAAACGTTTATTTTTTAATAGTACGCAAGACAGGTTTCACAGAATTTTCAAACTAAATCAGTCCCTTTCTTTTCCAGAAACCGTTTCCCTAATTACGACTATGGACTCCCACTGCCGCAAGCTTGCGTCAACTTGTGCACAAATAGGTAAGCCATTTAGAAACTCTTGACACACCATCATTACACTTCAACAGCAAACTCACTTTTCGTCCGTGAACTGATGAGAACAGATTTCAAGATTATTACAGAAAAAAATACGTTTGGGTCCAGTTGCACGGCAGGAAATAATATATAATTTATCTTGTTTATTTGTCACTTTTTGACACCTTCTCACGGTGGTTTCTAACATCAGGGACTTGTCCGGGCCTATATTGGTGAATCAGTGAATATCGTTTGTCCGTCAAAAGTAGTCTTGCAGTGGCATCTAGTGGTTGTGTACGGATTTGTATTAGTACGGAACAGGAAAGGGAGGATAGGTCTAACCATCAATTTATCATACACCAAGCTTTCGTTAAGCTGCCAGGGGTTACAAATGACACGCGACACGGTGGACTCGTTCGGTGTCATTTTGTCTTTTTCATCTGCCGTGTCAAGTAGTCTATAGCCGGCCCTGGGTCTTTTTATTGGCCCGCTACAAGGGCGTTTTAGAGTTAGATGAAAACTACATGGATACATGCACGCAATTGATTAATGCGCTATAACATCTAGCTGGAAGCTATGGCACATAGCATTTATGTCAAAATATGATGAAGCATTATAAACGCATAGACACAATTAGTCACATGAAACTACCTTTGTCCTAATGTATACACGTTAATTTGGCCTGGGCCATGTCGATGTGATTCTAGTTTAATATTTCTGTATTGTTTAGTCAGGGGATAACCAAACAAATGTTGTTTACATGCTAAAGGAATTACCAGTTTGGCAATACTTTGGCTCATTTTATTTCCAATGTTGCTATGGTGGACCTAGTCATCAGCCAGTGAGGCTATACTTTGCTCCAAAGCAACACATTATCAAAGATGACGTTCTGATCAATCATTGATTAACAATAATAAGATAAACAGGAAACTAATTATTTGAGGTATTGCAATGATGAGCCAACGAGCCGGGCAAATGTATGCACCCAGGGTAAGAGACACTCGAGACACCTGATTATTGCTGGCGATCCCTTTTTCAACTGTTTTACACGAGGCTTAATATATGCAGGTCTTGTTAGATTCACTCCAGGGAAAACTAAATTTATAATGAAAGCTTATTCGTGAGGAGGAATATACTAATGGAGGAATCTGATGTCCTCGTAATCCTATGTAAAAAGCCTCGTCGTCTCCCTAAAATATTGACTGAATTGCTAATTAATGGCCCTCTACAGCGAATAGCGCACCGTAATCCTCTGAACAGAGATAAAGCATTCTGAAGGTAAAAATGAAGAGGAAACCGATAATCCACTGCAAGTCGGGTACTACTTACAAAAAAATAGACAGAGCAATCAACATTTATCTGTCTTGCATATAAACTGTTAGGTCATTAACGTGTGTTTAGAACAATAATTTAATTCAGTCATTTTGTGTAGTTCTAGCTGCTAAATTGTTTGAAAAATCTTGGCCAACACGCAGAATGCTTTGTAGGTCATGTATGTCGTATTCAAATAAAAACTGTAGGTCGCAAAGCATGGGACCTGAACGAATAGCATGGCACCAAATTACTTGTGATTAACGTATCCTCTGAATGGCTCATGTGGGTGTTAACAATTAAAATCAACCTAAGAGGCTTACGCATCCTCAACTAAATTGAAGAAATGCTGTCTTAATGCAGATTATTCGTTCAATAGGTGCTTATATGATCGGCCGGCTGCGTGTGTTCTGTGGGGTCAGGTGAGTAAAGGCAATCAGGCAGTTTATTTTTTAAGATATCTAAGGGAGGATGGAGGAATATACATTCCCGTGGTTTTGACAGCTCTTCTTCGTTGCGTGGTTCGCGGGCGGCTTTCCCACCAGACTGCAAATGAGGTGTATATCAAGGTCTTTGACTGGATGAGCACCTTGACGTGTTTGAAGCGTTCGCGTTGACCTCCACAACAATAGGGAGAAAATGTGATGCCCACATTCAGCATTTTACATACATTATTGTTAAGAACTTTGCAACATATTTACTTTAGAACTGTATTAATTATTCGTAATATGTTAATCATAAAGCATCCATACTATAAAACATGAAATCAACAAAAATATGTTGGCATGTTTATGTCTGAGGCTTTTTGTACTACTGAATTAATGGGAAGCATTGTGCTCAAATGTCCACTGCTGTCTAAGACCCATAGGTCACATAAAAAATAGTAAAGCACAGTCGTTTACTCAGGGCATCTTAATAGACGGGAATGCATTTTTAAACTTTCTCATACTGCCCCCCCTAAAATCCCCCTCCACACAGAATCAAACCTGGCGTTGTGCAAGTGTCAAGCTCTGAGCTACACAGGACCCCTTTCATTTGGCCGTAATAGAAGATAACCCTATACATATGGACATTTATCTACTAGGATACTGGATATATGTTTGCTTTCCGATTATGTGTCATGATCTTGAGGGAATTACCGAATTCAATGGTAAATCAGCTCGAAGTCAATAAAAGTCCTTATTCTAAATTCTTAGGCAAATGAGAGTCTTATCAGATTAAAAACCACTACAAGGTCTACTCCCTAAGAACCGCTGAGAGGTCCAAACGCGCTGCTAAGCACCGAGATAAAATGCTCATTTTGAGCAGACAGAATGGATTGGTAAATTATGATCAAGGCCCTTGAATATATTGTTTTATTATTCTAAACGTGTCACAAGCTTGTGTTACTTGACATCTTATGTGGTTGATTTGGCTGGTCATTTATCTGATATTCTCGAATGTACAGCAGCATACAAAAATGCAATTTTATTTCAGTGAACGGGCCGCGCGCAGCAATTTAGCGCATTGCTCATAGATGATGGATTAGAATGTAAGTGTTTCGATCAGGTGCTCTTTATTTCTTCGCTTTTTCAGTGGGAAGATAAGCAAGGCAAGTGTGATGTAATTCTCAACGACCCGCTGTTTGATTGGTTTGGTGACCATACTTGGAATATATTCCAATGGCTATTAAAATGTTTCAAAGTGTGAACATGACGCCAGATTGGTGTTAATAATGGTGTTTTATAGCCTATTAATATACTTGTAATTGAGAAAAAGTATACTCTTGTTTTTTATCTTTCTGGGTGTGCAAAAGGCATTTGGTGCGTCTTGGGTACATAGAACCGTCTCTACAAGCTTTTATGTGGAAAGAAAATAAGCATTGTATCCCGCATAAACACACTGGTGGACATTATTTTCCCCTGCACGGGTTGGCTGGGAAAACCTTCATTTCTACATTTGATGGTCAGAAAATGGGAGGGCTCTCGCTGACGTCAAAGGCGTAGGAGAGGCAGAGTGGGACAGCCAAGGCGCAGCGAACAGCTGAAATGAAGAGCAAGCGGCGTAGTGTGTGTATGGCTCTGGATCTAATATCACCTACCTGTCCTTGTCACTCTGATACTCCGCGCAGCTAGCAGTATCAGTCCAATATATCTATTCGTCTATGCTTCAATCAAAACGCTGTCATTTTTTCATCCGACGCAAATTATGCTGTGTTTCCTTTAAATACATTTTAAGTCGTTTACATAATTTTTGAGAGAAGACGCGTTGCTGTAAATCTTGACACCACTGATTACCCCTTTCCCATATCCGTCGGACGCCTCTCTTTTTTTTTTGCTTGCTCTGAGGGAACTTAATCCGCCTCTGACAGAGTCCTGCGCTTTCCTAGCCATATGAACTCTATGAAGGATCCATTGAATTCAGACCATCACCACCACCACCACCACCACCAAACCGGGACTAAACTATCTTCCACGCAACATACGGCACTGGCAATGGCCTCTAGTCTGCAGCCGTTGCAGCGGTCTGTGGACTCCAAACACCGGTTAGAGGTTCACACAGTATCGGACACCTCCAGTCCGGAATCCGTGGGTAAGAATTATCCTCTGGTCCAGACCAATGTATTTAGATGCCTTTGAGGGATGGCTATGGACGTTGTTTTTGTTGATAAGTAAACAAAAGATGGCTCCCTAGAGCCACTTTCAACAAAGGCAGTTTAAAGTTATTTCATGCATGCACATAGCCATTGGGCACATCCGGGAAAACGGGGGATCGCTTTCTGGTTCGCTATGATTGTATTTTGATTGTTCCAGAAATGTGTCTGTGTTCGTCAGTGTCAGAAGACGGGGCGCTCTACTTTGATAACACTGGTGGTTACTCTAGTTGTCACTATGTTTCTAAGTCTTTACGCAAAGCTTTGTAAGTTTGGTTCTTTTAAGAACCATTTAAAATGCTGATAGTCAAGTCTTCGTGTGAATACATTTACGAAATCGATAAATGTTTTCAACTATCGTTGTTACATCTTTGGCAAAATTGCTCAAACAAATCAAAATGCATACATGTTTTTCAGTCCTTTTCAGTGCCACAATAACAAATCCTGCATTGTTATTAATATTACTACACATTTTAAAATATTATATATATATAGATTTTAAGATTTAAGATGATATATATATATATACAAGCCTTTTAATATATATATAAATATATATATATATATATATAAAAATGGGCAAACGTTTCACAAGAATAATATTATTTAGCATATCAAGTCACCGTGACTGTCTGAATCACGATGACTGATGTGCTGTGTACCCTCTCCACAGAGAAAGACTCAAAGGGCCAGAGCAAAAACGACGACTCTTCAGATGACCCTTCAAAAAAGAAGCGGCAGCGGCGACAGCGGACTCACTTCACAAGCCAGCAGCTACAGGAACTAGAGGCCACGTTCCAAAGGAATCGCTATCCGGACATGTCTACCAGAGAAGAGATAGCGGTGTGGACCAACCTCACAGAGGCCCGTGTCAGGGTAAGGCTCTTGGGAATAAACAATTACCGTTCATGTGTTTCTTTTCGGCTGATTTGTGCCAGAGAACGAAAATTATTAAGCACATACATTAAGCAAGCATATTTACCATATTTATTTTTCCTAAATTGGCATTAATAAAGTAATTACTAAATAGAAGCCTGTCTGACATTAAACGCTCGTACTGGTTTTATATTAAACGAATTTAAACGAAACCATGTTTTATGACTAAATTAACAACTCACAAAATACAATACCTTAGGGTGGCTAAGCCTATATTGTTATTTATATACCCTCCAATAATTTAAATATATTTTTTCAGTGTCAAACAGGGTTGTAACAGTTTCGTACACAACTGTAGAAAGTAGGTAAATTGTGGACATCTTCATATATTTATAATTAACCCCTAGGCTTACATTTTTTGTGGTCTTGCGTTAGATAGCGGATATTAGCCTACTAGTAACTCAATATTTACGTTGGTATTAGTTGTTTTAGATAAATAATTAAAGGCTAATGACGCTGTTAGCAGTTAGAAATGTTGACAAAGCCGCTGACAGATAACAACCCTGTTACAACGTTGGCGTGAAAGAGGTGCAAAGCTTGTATTTTGCCTAGGTCATTCTAATGTTGTGTATATAAGGTCACTAACGTGTTTGTCTCGCGCCTATGGAGGAATACACATCTCCAGACTGCCCATTAACGGCAGATAGGGACGCTGAATGTGTATTGGGATTCTACTGGAATCATCTGAGGTTGCTCTGTCAGTCAATTAGTTCTTGTAGACATATGGCGGTATGTAGCGTGGATGTTTGCTATTAATTATTGTTTAGTGGTGTTGATGGTGTAATTTATGAAAAACGGCTTTAGAACAACTCGTTTGTATTGTGGTTTAACTAATGGGTTTAAAACTGTATATCTGTTTTAACACATTTGGCCATACATGAATAAATACTAAATTTGTTTTTCTACAGACCAACATTGCAACTAATCAATTACACAAAATTACAATTTTTAGCCAAAGTCGTTGAATACCTGCGGTCCCGTGGGCCCGTTAGCTATAAAATAAAGCACACCCATTACCTAACCATGTAATTTTTTTATTTGTTCTAGGTGTGGTTCAAGAACCGGAGGGCCAAATGGAGGAAGAGGGAAAGGAACCAACAAGCCGAGCTTTGCAAGAATGGCTTCGGTCCTCAGTTTAATGGACTTATGCAGCCCTACGACGACATGTACCCCAGCTACACATACAACAACTGGGCCGCCAAAGGGCTTACCTCGGCCTCGCTGTCAACCAAAAGCTTCCCTTTTTTTAATTCAATGAACGTCAACTCTTTGTCATCGCAGACGATGTTCTCCCCGCCGAACTCGATTTCTTCAATGAGCATGACTTCAAGTATGGTGCCGTCCGCGGTCACTGGTGTTCCGGGTTCAAGCCTCAACAGCCTAAATAACTTGAACAACCTCAGCAACCCTTCTCTGAATTCTGGAGTTCCCACGCCAACCTGCCCCTACGCACCACCGACCCCTCCTTATGTGTACAGGGACACTTGCAACTCCAGTCTGGCCAGTCTGAGACTGAAAGCAAAGCAGCACTCAAGTTTTGGATACAGTAGTGTTCAGAATCCGGGCTCAAATCTGAGCGCTTGCCAGTATGCCGTGGATAGACCAGTCTAGTACCTGAAAATATGCCACCCCAGTAACAGAAACGAGAGACTACTTTTTTCTTTTTCAAAAGGGCACTAGAAGACAAAACCACTGAAAGGAGCAAAACTCACGGAGTTTCACACTTAAACGGAAGTTATTAGGCATTTTTCCTAATGAGTATTTTGTTCTTCACCGGCGTGTGCAGAACATTTTATTTTCGAAGCTTGTTTATTTGAAAGTTTTACATTTTGGCCGTTAATTGGTGAAAGGTTGTATATATACATATCTAAATATCATCTCCAGTTTATTAAGGCAACTGCTCTTGGCTCTTCTCAAGGTTCAATTTATCAAAGCATGTGGAATCCCCTAATGGAATAATGTTTTGCTTGCAAACAAAGGAATGTACATACTAAACGCACCAGTTGTGTGTTTCTAACATATTATAAATTTATTATTAAATGTCTGTGTGAATATCGATTTAGAGTAGCAATCCTGACGCATCAAATGTTCCTGAGAAATTAAATTGGTTTTGCTTTGTGTATAGGCCTACTATTTGGTACGGAATTTTGTTTGGTTCTATTTTTTCTTTTTTTTTTCAACATAAAAAATAAACTATTGTGTTTTATTTAATGGAAGTAAATATATTGTTCAAAACGTTTTGTTGAGATTTTTTGTGCGGATCGGAGTGATACTGTTCGTTTTGTCGAGTATGTGTATGTAACACTGTGTTTGTCGAGGTTCGATTATGCGAGCAACTAGTGCTGCTAATCTCTAGCCAAAACGAGGACCCTCTTCAATACACATATGAGTCGAGACTCAGGGAGATGCCCGGCGGAAAGAGCTAGATGCCAGTCAAATTAACTGCTGAATACATGTCTACCTCTTATCCAGGTCTCCGCCCTCCTCCCCGGAGTGATCACTGGTGCTTGAAATAACACTGCAATCAACAAACAGGAATTAGACCACACAACAAAGACATGGGCATGGGCATGGGCGCATAAATAATCATGAGTGACTTAAAACGAAGCTAAATATACCGTAGTCAGACCCAGCGCGACACTGGAAGTTTCAAATAGTTCTCTTGTTCCAGTAAAGCAATTAAGTCTGTACAAAATATTAGTATTCATCAATAAATGTGCCTATAACAATAATCAATAATAGATGCCATTGTTTTCATTTTAACTGGTGCAATGTTTTACTATAAACACTTGAATCAACGTTTGCAAAGCCTATTGATGTTCTCGGCGTGTTTATGGTGAATATTTATACTGTTGCAGGGCAGTTGAAGATAATATTTTCGCTATGTATCAACTAATACGTTCATTCATCTTCTTAACCAAAGAATAATTCGGCAAATGGCTTTAACTAAAGATGCAACACCCATACAAAATGTTTATTTAGTGATATTAAAGATATTTAGTGATAAAAAACACATATTTCCCTACTAGATATTTTTTTCTTTAGATTTCCTAACTTCACATTGTGCTGACATGTTTAAAACGCCATTGAAGTTTTGTCTAGACAGTCTCTTTTGTGATTTGCTGTGGTCCATCATCAAATGCACCCGTGCGTTTATAGAAAAACAAAACAACTGTACCGCACTGAGAAAATATAATTCAAGTCAACAAACAAAGAGAGGTATGCGGCTCCGGGACGGAGGAGGCGGGTACGTGTGATCTCGTGACTTTTGGGGAAAGCTGGAGCAGATGAAAAATTGAAGAGTTACCACTGTTAGCCACATTGGTAAACGAGGAAAATCCACTTTCAAACTTGCGGCAGATGTCGAGGGAAATAGCCTTCCGTGCGAAATCAAATTGACATGGTTATTGTTATTTCACATTAACAGGTGAGCTGCTGTTTATATTGTAACGTGCCTTTTATTGTGCTCATGCAATGTAGGAAAAATATTACATTAATATGAGAAAGAAATGTGATCAATTTTAATAACCTAGTTGTGCATGCAACCATTTTATTCAGTATCTCTATCGGCCCATAGACTACGCGCGTTGAGGTATACCAATAGTAATACAACATTTAACTTTTTCTGCTAAGAGAAAATAGGGCGAGGAAAGTAAATAATCCGCATTCGTGCCTTAACCAACAAACCTTTTTGAAAAAAAATTGCCATTGTCATAGCATCTGCAGTAGAAGTGCTTTGGGTTCACCAAACAAGCATTTTCCAAAAACAAAAATACTGATGCACGGAGGCCGTAGATTTTCAATTTCAGATACGCTCGAGCATGATGGAGTCAGAAAGTAATGTAAAGCAATAATAGGCTGACAAGGATCAGTCTTGGCGGCTTGGCGAATACGGTGTCTGCGTCTCAATACACAACCCAATCAACATTTGGGCGTTGAGGACCTGAAGAGACAAGTCTTCAGGGGGGATACATCTCACTCGCCAAGAAACCGCCCATGACTTCAGACCTACTTTAAAACCGGTAAGAAATATATTTAAATGTTTTAAATTAATTGAAAATCTAACAAGTTTATCATGTAAAGCTAACAGACGCAAAATAGTCTACGTTTTTCTTAGTGAGAAATATTTCAAATCATTTTTAAATACAAATTATACAAAAACTATAACTATTGTGGAAGAAAATCAAGAGATCATAGGTTAGATGAAGCTACGTTTTATCTCCAGCAAAGCTGGCATTCTTCAAAAATACTTTCGTTTGATTGCCGCAATAACTGAGATTTATTTTAAGGCGATTTAGACAGTCATTCAAAAGTAAAACTCCTTTTTTATTAACTCATTCATTGTCATTTAAAGAGCTCATCCGTCACTGTTTTGGGCCCGCTGGCCTATTATATCACCACATCAACATTTATAGGTTAGAGACGGCATCACTACTATCAATTTCGAGAATCAGTAACATTTTCTTAACTAAAAATATTTTAGTCTTTCGAACCGTATTGTGTGATTGCAGCCGATGCTTCTGAAAAATAAAAACATATAGGGAAACAATATAAATAAAATATGCAATTCGTCTGCGTCTTCAAAAAAACGAGTTTCTAAACAGTTAAAGCAAATATACCCAACAAAAAATATTGTCGTTTTGAAATCACTTTCAGTGTGCAGTAGAATTGAAGTCAACGGTGACCAACCACCTTTACACCACGCATGGAGACTCAAATGGAGAGATTTGCTGGTCTTTTTAGTACTCATTTGAAGAAGGAATACGTTTCTAGTGTTAATGTAATGGTGTGCCAACATTTTCCCAATATGTTGTCTGTGTTGTCCGCTAATTATATGCAAATATGATAATCTGACTGATATTTTCCGCTTGTTACCCGAAGTAAATTACTTTAGGCATAGCCGGTGAAACTGATTACTTCATATACATGGACGATATTTCCGTTTAAATACATTAAATTATGTTTCGGGATTTTACAAACACATTATATTCTGCATTAAAGTCGTTATCCGTCCCCAACAAAATAAAACTGCTGGTCAACCAAATCTAACAAAATGTTTGCTGTGGTAGGCCTACTAGTTTACGCTGTGTATAACAATTTTAAGTGAATAGACATTTACGATTTACTTTGAAAATCTTATGCATCACTTAACAGGCGAATATTCAATTGAATCCAATTGTTCACATTTGAAAAGAAAATGTTGTATCAATCTATTGTCATGTTTTTTTATATCAATGTCTCAAACTAAATTATTGTATTTAAAAATTCACCACTTGCAGTTTCAACTGGGTTACATTTAGGATTGTGGTGCCATAACAGCTGGGGGAATTCTGAACAGTATTTGATAAAAACATGTGCACTTTAAGGTAAAAAGACTAACAATAAATTGAAGTCTATAGCCATATGCCTATGTACCTATGTGCATATCTTCCGTTTAATAGTATAAGGCAGGTTGGTATTATCCTAATGATTGATGGAATACCCACCACACATATCACACACTCATGGGCAATGCCACTCTAGCTTCAATCCAATACTGGCACAGGGGCCACAGCTGGAGGTCACATCACCTGACCTCACACAGGTCTCCATGACTGGGAGCAGTATTCATTCTCAGATACAGGGCTAGTCCTTATTGAAGTGTATACATATTTTCTAAAGTAGTATTGTAACAGTTGCAAAGACTCAGGTTAGTTCCAGTTGTTCTAGGATTACATACCACATTCAGAATAATGTACCAAACACCCAATACGGCATTGAAGCAGAATAATTATTTCAAATGATCTACTCACTCTGGTAATATACAGTATAAAACCACCACACGTTTTACCAGGGGGCCCCACAACCCTCACGAAAGTGTGTGGGAATCGGGCGGATATTGTCAATAACGACAACGCATAAGCCCCGCTATGACGTGTTTTAATGAACCTCGGCCTTAACGATGAACTAAATGGTCTTGTCTTGCCTTGTGTGTCCACATGGTTGATCGTATGCCTGTGTTTGTGTGCCACAGGCTCGTGCTATGAAGCCTGGGAGCGTGCGAGTGTGTGTGACGCTGAAACAGCTCGACCGGCTCCCGCCTCAGGAGTCCCGTTTCCTCGGGCCGCTGGCCCGCCGGCCGGAGCGTGTGAAAGCAGATAACCAGGGCAAATTTCATGACTCACACACTTCCTGCCCTGTGAAGTCGTATTAAAAGCTGCGGGGGGAAGAAAAAAAAAAGCGCAACCCTGAATGTTCTAGCTCCAAATCGATTGTTACACATTAAGCATGTTGGCTTCGCCCTGGAGCGTGTTCAAAGCGTTGGTACCACAATGTGCCCGGAATAAAAAAAACAACGCAGCAGTCAGATGGATTGCCCCCGGCCGATAAATACCCCGTCTTTGCGTTTTCTTACAGACCTGATATTAGTTATATGGCATTGCGGTCCATTCAGTTTGGCAATGTATCCAGCGATTTAATGTACTCAGTAATCACCTACATCAGTGAAAGTTCACTAAGTGGTGTTTTGCGTGACATTCACATGGCCCTTGATGTGAGGCGTCTCTGAATATAAGGCTGTTTTGGGATTTTTTGTTGTGCCTTTTGTCATTTGGCATCTCGGGATCTGCCTCGGCTTGATCCCATACAGACTCGACTCTTCTCTTCACACTGCTTCCTATCACACCAGGGTCCCTGTATACTCAAACAGTAACATCTGAAGAAATACCAAATACGACACTGGGGACAGCAGGAGACGTATTGCTGTTCAGCTTCTGCCTGGCACCAGCTAATGTGGATCCAAAGAAACAAATAGTTATTACATGGACAGTGATCCGTTTTACTGTGTGTGGCGGTCATTAATCATCCTTTATTTTTTGTACGTAACACATTTCTGTTAATGCCCTCTTCATAAAGGCATTACTAGCACAGGTATTGCCATATGAGCAATCCATTAAAGCACAAACGCTGTTGTACCTCTATAAAAAGTCTTGCCATAATAATAACACAGACCCATATTTTAGCAACAAGAAGGGCTGGCCCTAGGCATAAGCAACATCAGGGGCCGCTTAGGGCCCCCAGACTGCTTGTGAACAGTCTGAGCTAAAGGAAAGCCCCCCCCCCCCCAATAATATTTTGCTTAGGGTCCCCAAAAGGCTAGGGCCGGCACTGGCATCAAGGCACCAGGGGGTGTGGTCCTGGGACAATTCACCACACCTCAATTCTGAACCTAGACACAACACAACATGGATTGCCTGCTAGATACAGCCAATAGCTATAGTACGTTAGTCACATACTACAAACCCCAGAGATGCCTTTTTGTTACTATAAACCAGTTGCCAATTAGAAGACTACAAAGTATTGTCCTTTTTTTCTAATACCCAAGATATACTGTCTTATTTACCATGGCTTTTATCCAATTAGCATTCTGGATTCAAACTGTTCAGTCTACATTATCCATTGAAAACTCCACCTACAACACCTAGCAACGTCTTCCTCTGCATGTCCACTCATGTTAACCTGACAAAGTTTCCCTCTTCAATGGAATCATCGTGTACAGATACTTTTAGTTTACACCGTCTGTCCAACATATGCCAAGATGGCGTCACTCTCACCTGGGTGTTTTGCTTTCTGCTGTCACCGACTCAAACAATATAATTGGCCACTGACCTCTGACCCCTCCTGTCAGCCACCCATGGTTTGTGACAGTTCCTCTGACACACAGCATACCTGCATGATGATTTAACATTTGAACTTAAAAAGAATCTTTCATAAACTGTAGGTGTAAAATGAGACACAAATGTCCCTTTAATCTTATCCCAGTCAACACATTAATCCAATAAAGACATGTTTAAGGGAAATTACATAACCCAACGCCAAATTCCGATATGATGATAGACACACTTACACACCCATTCACTTTACTGGGGCCTTAAAATGTAGATATTGTACTGCAAAAAAATAATTATTTCCTACAGCAAATGGTATGTGATAATGAAGTGATGTGACAATATAGATTTTATCTTGCTAACAATTAAAATGCTTTTTTTATTGAGCTTATCATGCAGTCAGTGGTGGCATGGCCACATATGTCCAAACAATGTTTTTTCTCCAATCGCCACTGACTTTGATGACCCATTTGTCTGCAAATTAAAAAAGATATATATAATAATCAGCAAAACTAGCAGATCAGCCAAGACAGAAGAGTGCATATTCATTGGAATACAGCCCACATGCCACTTGTATATGCTTAGGCTGTACGTCACAGAGGAAGGAATCGCATGGAATTGATGTAGGAAATCGACTGAGGAATATTGATCTTCTGAATGATCTTCTCTATGCCTGATCTCCACAGGATATTTGCTCCCACTGCTACCAGAGTGAGACAGAGCTACTGGGATCTCATGGTACCTACCTGAGCCATGATTTTATCATTAAAACTAGGTCGTTTGAATCCATCCAAAAATGCAAAATCCAAAATGCATTCCGAACTGATTTACAAATGCAATTTCAGGGGTTGTGGAAAATTGACATAAACCACTAGTGCAATATTGGCAAAATAGGACTGAGCAATGCGTCATGCCTAAAAACAGCTCTTAGCCATACTGGCCAAGATGTACCCTGTAACAGATGCCTACATGGCCAAAAAACAACATGAAATACTGCATGTGCAACCATATGGATCTTCCCTCAATGCTAGTTCCATTGCAGTATGACATTGCTAAAATGTATATGTTTTGAGCTGAGATGATGTAAGAATTGGTTATTAGAATGTTATTAGTAAGATGGCGTTGGCTCATTATTTATATATATATATTCAAAAGCCGGATTTTTGCTACAACCAGCTGAGAGTGATCTGCCAAAGTGGCTTAATGGGAGGGATTTGTACCTGACCACTAAAATCATTTTTGTTATTTGTCTATTGACATACCATATCAACATGCATGTAAGAACTCCATCTAACCAAAACTAACTATTTTCTGGCAGAGGGTACAAGTTACCAGTCATACTCAAACATTTACTTTACTTTAATTACCTCATACCACTAACTGTGTTTTGTTGTCATGCACCATAGCACCAAAGAAAACTACTGGTATGTGTAAATGTACTTGGCAATAACGTTTTTCTGATAATGTTTTTCTGACATGAGTTGGAGGCAGGTCTGCCCTGAAGGCAGAAATGATTGTGATTGGAAGACTCAATGGAGAAGGCGTGACTTGCGTTTGAGAACTATTAAATGCTCTCAGTAGACATTTGACCAAGGATAGTGCTTGTCTCTACATTAAACCTTCAATGGAACCCTTATCCTAACCCTAAGATTTATTGTAACCAATTTAGAATTAAACATGAATTGAACCATTTCAGAGTTATAATGATTGTTCTGCCATTTCCATTGAGTCAACCATTGGCATTGTGATTGCCATCAGGACAGATCTAACCCAAAGACATGTTTGAGTAAGTAACCACCAGTCAATTTATTCATGAAGGAAATTTATTCATTTTCTAATGTTGTGATTATTTGCCCTTCTTGGAAATCGTATGAACTAAATCCAATAAAAAACTGTATGTATGTATATTTTTTTATTCAGTAGATTGTTAATAGAGTCATAAGAACACGTGCTTGTTAATTCACGAGGTGCTGATTCACTGGGGCGTAAATATGAGGTAACACACATTTCAAAACGTGAAAGTTTAAATTAAATGAACTACAGTTATATCTATATTAAAGAGGACATCGGTATATTGTGCCCACAAAACACCAAAGAGGATGGTTTGAGAGGTAAAATATTATCCAAGGTTCACAGTGGGAAAATTGTAGAGGTTGGTTTAATCTGGGATGGGGGTGTATAACAGCAATATTAAACCATACATTTGAGTTTCTCCTAAACTGACTAGCTTGAAAAAATGTTTAGCTGTGAAATTGCACACTGGTGAACGGCTGTCCAATTCTAGGCCTACGCTACGTGAGTATTCACGAATATGAATGTACCTCGCATTCCGTTTTATGTCCATAAAATCATACAACCGTTAGCATTCACCTAGTACCCTCGAACCACCCTCCCTATGTCAATTTGACTTAATAAGAAAGGCACGTCTAAACCCGCTCACTCTAATAAACTCCGGTGAAATGCAATCTGCGGCACGCTCCCGGTGCAACGTCCCCGCTGCTGCTCATTATCCGGCCCTGTGGGAGATCAGCAGTGTGTGTGACGCGGTAATTCCGGCTGGATGGCTCGGTGATCACACTCTCAGTAATGGAATGGACCGAGCACTCAGGACGGTTTCGACTCACAACGCATAACCGCCGATAAAACTCTCTGGTCTTATCTTCAGGGGCGATAATTTGGGCAGCCTCTTTAAAAAAGCGTATCTTTATCTTCACATAAAGGGCGTGGTCAAGTCTCCAATTAAGACATGTTGCTCTAAGT
>JACXGK010005544.1:0-32255 GCA_016801125.1 Novumbra hubbsi | reverse complement strand
GAGGAGGCCTCACAGTCAGCCAGTGAACATGGGGACACATCTATGCCTAGAGGAGGCCTCACAGTCAGCCAGTGAACATGGTGACACATCGCTGCCTAGAGGAGGCCACACAGTCAGCCAGTGAACCTACACATCTATGCCTAGAGGAGGCCACACAGTCAGCCAGTGAACATGGGGACATATCTATGCCTAGAGGAGGCCACAGTCAGCCAGTGAACATGGTGACACATCTATGCCTAGAGGAGGCCACACAGTCAGCCAGTGAACATGGGGACACATCTATGCCTAGAGGAGGCCACACATCCATAATGACCCCCCCCCCCCACACACACACACACACACACACACACACAACCAATGGCTGGCATGTTTTGGCTACATCGAATAACACACTATCATCTGCATCTATCAAACAGGCTCCTCTGACCTTAACATGTCTGTACATGTTTATTGTTGCCTCTTCTCAGTAGCTGCCATCCAGAACAGCCAACCCTTACATAGACAACAGACTCAACACAGCGTGTAAGATAAAGGTCATGGTTTCCAGGGTACAGTAGTTTGGTCAGTAGTTTCTCCAGCAGGCTGATGCCACTCCACCGTTTTTTTTTATCTGCCTTTTAAATGACTAATATGGAGTAATTCTAAAGGGGGCGTGGTCAGCGGTACACTAACAATTATAGTAGTTCTAATAGTTCTTTATTGTTAATCCCATTAGTTCAACTATAGATCTCTACCTGCTTATATTTTTCGCCAAAGAGGTTGAATTGTATTGAGCACCTTCCAGTTAGTCAGGGATGTTGTTTCACTTCCACTAGTTGATCCTTATTTTACATCCGGATGTTTTGCAGGAAACCTCTGTTGCAATGCCTTGGTCGCCTAATACCCAGAGGAGAGACTGTGGCTTTTTCTAAGGGCTCTCTCTGGAGTTTGGAGTTGTGACATCTGATGCCCATAATCTGGCCAAGGATCTCTGTCCACCAGGTTAACTGGCACTGGCACAAGGACACTCAGGGGTCAGCAGAGGAACCTGGGATCTGGCAGACACAACCGTAAAAGATGCCCGACATTTCCATCTCAGTTATAGAGCACACCCTATTCCACATGTCACAGCCCTGTAACTCTAGACACAAGTACAGAACAATAATGTTATTTCACAAGTGTGGGACCTTCCCCAGCATGACACTACATGTCTTATTGCCTTCACAGAACACCTGGCTTTGCTTCAAGGTCGTGTTTTTTCCTAACAGTGGAATATAGGCTTTTGATAGTCAGATATATTGATGTACCTTCTGTACATGCAGTCAGAGAGTTGACACACACATTCTATTGGATTTCTCAGTTGATTTTTACCACAAATGTCCTAACATGGTTGGTGTGTTGCCGAATCCATTGAGGCTGTCGGCCAATCATCTTTCTGCTATCTCCCCATGCCTCGGTAAATGAGAGCGATGACGCAGGCTTGTAACCACAAGGTTATTTACAAGCTGCAACCGCACAAGGATAAAGGCCCCCAACACAATGCTCACTGTTAAACAGCCAGGGCAGTGGTGAGGTGTGTGTGTCTGTGTGTGTATGTTTGGTTGTGTGAGGTATTTTCTGTGGTGTGAGAGGGAAGAAAGGAGGTATAAAGAGACAGAGACGTGAGTTGTGGCGTGAGTGATGCTCACAGAGAGGGAGGAAAGGAGGCATGAAGAGACAGAGACGTGAGTTGTGGCGTGAGTGATGCTCACAGAGAGGGAGGAAAGGGGACAAAAAAGGGACAGAGATGTGAGTTGTGGCGTGAGTGATGCTCACAGAAAGGGGGGGAAAGGGGGCAGAAAGGGACAGAGATGTGAGTTGTGGCGTGAGTGATGCTCACAGAGAGGGAGGAAAGTGGGCAGAAAGAGACAGAGATGTGAGTTGTGGCGTGAGTGATGCTCAGAGAGAGGGAGGAAAGGAGGCAGAAAGGGACAGAGATGTGAGTTGTGGCGTGAGTGATGCTCACAGAGATGGAGGAAAGGAGGCATGAAGAGACAGAGACGTGAGTTGTGGCGTGAGTGATGCTCACAGAGAGAAATAGAAATATGCCCCAGGGTCCCATTTATCCTCATAATGAAACAAGTTATTTCTTTCTGCTTTTGTTGGCCCTGATAATTCCTATGTTAGGGAATTGAAAAGACCTTGGCTGGGGGCGGTTTTGGGGCGATATTGATACATTTCTTATAAAGGAATAGCAGCCATCCCTCTGTGCTTGTATGCAGCAGGGTATCCAATAATACAATGGCACAATGGACACCACTTACTGACAGATTACTTTCCTTTTCAAACCCACCGCAGTTTTGTAACGTTGCTTGATAGCTTACATAACAGATGAAGATGGAAGGTGGAAGATTTTTCCAGAGGGTTGTCAGTGTAATACAATTCATTCCAGCAGAGAAATAAATAAAATATCCAGCTTCGTCGCTTGTTTCTTTGGAAGCGTCATTGAGTGCACACTACACACACAAACGAAACGCAAGCCTGTTCTAAAATCACATCAACAGTATTACTGGAATGGGCATTCCCATCCGGTCAAACCATTTTCCTTTCCCCTGCAGAAGTCAGCAAACCTAACCTGTTTTTGGTTTGTAGTCTCAGCACTTTGATAAGTAAGCTGTCGATGTTCAATGTGCTCATTGTTCAGATAGAATGCTATCATTTTGGGCTGTTTAACAACAGAACTGCTGCTCTGGCATTTAACAAGGGTTAAATGACTGGGGGTCTGAAGCCTGTCTTTATTCCGCAGAACTGTCCTACCCCAGAGCTACAGCCTCGACAGTAACCGCGCAACAGTGCATTGATTCCTCCAGTAGTCCCAAGTTTCTCATAAAGCCTTCTTGAAAAAATACCTGCTCAGGAAGGGACAAGTATTAATTTCAGGCATATCAGGAAAACGGTGATATTTTGAGTTAACAATTTGGCAAAAAATAGACTATATGGCCCCACCTATATGAATTGTTAGACATCCCATTCCAAAACAATGGGCATTAATACAGAGTTTCCCTTCCCTTTGCAGCTTTAACAGATGCCACACTTCTGGGAAAGCTTTCCACAAGATTTGGGGAATTTGTGTCGGATTTTGTGCCCATTCAGCCCAAAGTAAATTTGGAAGGTCAGACATTGATGTTGGACGAAAAGGACTGCCATTCCAATTCATCCCAGAGGTGTTCAGTGGGGTTCACCTATGGGCTCTTTGCAGGCCACCCTGAAACACATTCCTAGACCATTCCTTCTACTCCACCAAACTTTACAGTAGGCACTATGCATTCCGTTAGCATTTTCCTGGCCTTTGCCACACATAGATTTGTCAGTCAGACTGCCAGATAGTGGAGTGTGATTCATCACTCCAGAGAACACGGTTCTACTGCTCCTAAGTCCAGTAGAGCCATGCTTTACACCACTCCGTCCAACGCTTGGCATTGTGCTCGGTGATGTGGGGCTTGCGTGCAGCCGCTCGGCCATGGACCCCATTACGTGAAGCTCCCAATGTTGCTTCCAGAGGCATTTTGGCTCTGTGGTGAGTGATGCAATATGAGCAGACCCAGCGTCCCCACTTTGAGTCCCCACCTGGTCTACTTTTTGTGAGTATGCCTGGGCTGCCTCTTTGTGAGTATGCCTGGGCTACCTCTTTGTGAGTATGCCTGGTGTACTTCTTTGTGAGTATGCCTGGGCTGCCTCTTTGTGAGTATGCCTGGGCTACCTCTTTGTGAGTATGCCTGGTGTACTTCTTTGTGAGTATGCCTGGGCTGCCTCTTTGTGAGTATGCCTGGTCTACCTCTTTGTGAGTATGCCTGGTCTACCTCTTTGTGAGTATGCCTGGGCTGCCTCTTTGTGAGTATGCCTGGGCTACCTCTTTGGGAGTATGCCTGGGCTACCTCTTTGGGAGTATGCCTGGGCTACCTCTTTGTGAGTATGCCTGGGCTACCTCTTCTGTGCTGGGCTGTTGATGCTCCTGGACGCTTCCACTTCACATTTGTAGCACTTACAGTTAACCAGGGCAGATCTAGTAGGGCAGAAATGTTCCAAACTGACTTGTGGAAGAAGTGGGATCCTAGGACAGTGCCACATTTCAAGTCTTCAGTATGACCTGTTGTCCTGCCACTGTTTGTCATGGCTATGTGCTGGATTTCATGCACCTGTCAGCAATGGGTCTGTCCCCATACTTCTATATAGTTTCTTTAGTTAGGCCCATGACGCTTGAATGTCTGTTTGAGGATTTTTGGAGTATCCATGTTTTGTGTGGTAATGGTCAGTGTGTTCACTAGGTCAGGGCTACTTAGTTAAGTTGGGATGGATTCGGTTTGTCTCTCAGTTATGAGGGACGGCCTTTTCTTGGTCGAGGGATGCTGAAGCAGTCCACTTCCTAAATATTGAGCCAAACACTTTAATATTATTTTGTGCCTTTTTCCTAATCTAGTGACTATCTCTACGATTATTTTTTATTTTCCTTGTTCAATGCAGACATACTCTGTTACATTTTTATTAATACAGATTTTTTTAAACCTGAAATATTACACCCTTTACATTTAATTACATAACAGTGAACAATATTTTTTTTTTTATCTATCATTGTATATTGCTTTCCTCATACATTTCCCGTTATCACACAAACATGAGCAATTTGAAGGCCATTCAGACTAAGTGCCTTTAGTAAGCCATGCCTGGAGGCCTGGAAGCTCAACCCTGCCTGATTTCCATGCCCACAAGGACTCAGAGAACCCAGTGTTTTTACTAAATGGGGTTTCTTTGTGATGGTGTTTCTTCTGTCAGTCACAATGCTGTTGCATAACGCCAATTCAGTTTGTGCCATCATTACTGTCATATCAACCATGCTGCTGTTATAACAGGACTGACGTCAAACCAAGCCTTACATACAGAACTGACACGCATTTACACAATGAGAAACAGTAGAACCACATGGGGTTCATCAGTTATGAGTGCTATGTGGAATTTGTTGTTGTTTAGAGACTTCTAGAAATGGGTTCACCTCATCAGCCTTTATGACAAAACAAAATGATACCTTAACACTGGGTCACGGCAAGGTAACCCCCGAAGTCATGTCAGGCTGGCTTGCAAAGTAATGTGTAATTTTGAGTCCAGTTAGGATATTCAAATGTTTTTCTAATTATTCAACCTCAACCTGCATTCAAAATGACTGCTAGGTCAGAGATGGGATTAATGGGAACAATACTTGCAACTAACAGATTGGATTATTTTAGAAAAATAGATCCGTTTAAAAAATGCGTCTTTCTGACGCATAAAATCAACCAATAATTTAGAAATGCATTCTGTGATGGAGTATATTTGGAAATAGACGGAATAATAACAAAATCGAAAGAACCCATTCCTACAAAATTATTATAGGAATACAAGATTTTGGGTAGAACCATTTCCCTTGCAATGAACCGCTGTCTTCTACAACAGATTGTTCATATAAGAACAGCCCTTATTTTTGAGAGTGCACGTGACAAGTCCCATATTCAGTTGCATGTACTGCAGGAGGGGTATATCTCCTCTGGTTGTTCTGAGTGAGCGTGGCGTAGCCTCGCATGCCCCATCCCGTCGTGTCTAATCCCTCCGCTGGTTGTGGCGAGAGGCATGTTTAGACTTTGGTTTCCCGCACATTTCTATTGTGGTTTTCCGCCACGTGATTCTCAGTCCCTGTATAATGTGATGCCTGTTTGGCAGCGCTCTCCCTCCGGACCGGGATAACAACATTAGCCTCCCTCCCTTCCCATGTCTCCTTCCGTTGCACAGCGTTTTGCTGCTAGCAGATATAATCCGTCCGTGGGAGCTGGTGGCTTTGTTTACACGTGTCGCCGTCTCACTCCCCTGTTGTAGAACTGAATGCCAGGGGGCCGCTGGCGGCTTCGATTCTCTGGCCCCAGCCCATGCATGGGCCGGCTGGAACCGGGATAAACTGTGCTGATGCAGGCCGCAGTGGTTTATTTACAAGGTTTTAAATCCCTATGTCTGTCTTAGCTAGGCCTCAAGGTTTTAAATCCCTATGTCTGACTTAGCTAGGCCTCAAGGTTTTAAATCCCTATGTCTGTCTTAACTAGGCCACAAGGTTTTAAATCCCTATGTCTGACTTAGCTAGGCCTCAAGGTTTTAAATCCCTATGTCTGTCTTAACTAGGCCTCAAGGTTTTAAATCCCTATGTCTGTCTTAGCTAGGCCTCAAGGTTTTAAATCCCTATGTCTGTCTTAACTAGGCCTCAAGGTTTTAAATCCTTTTGTCTGTCTTAGCTAGGCCTCAAGGTTTTAAATCCCTATGTCTGTCTTAACTAGGCCTCAAGGTTTTAAATCCTTTTGTCTGTCTTAGCTAGGCCTCAAGGTTTTAAATCCCTATGTCTGTCTTAACTAGGCCACAAGGTTTCAAAGCTTTAAGTCGGTTTTAACTAGGCTACAAGGTTTTAAATCCCTATGTCTGTCTTAACTGGGCCTCAAGGTTTTACATCCCTATGTCTGTTTGAACTAGGCCACATGGTATAATGTATGGAGAGTTGTCCATGGCCATTATACACTATCAGTATCTACCTACCATCTGTCAGCTGTCCACTTTGACCCCAATACACTTTTCTCCACAGCGCTAACACCATTAGATTAAGGAATTATCGTGTCAACGTGTATTTGTTTGTGGTTGTCAAAACCAAAACATTGCTTAAGAAAGTAATCCACTATGGTGAAGTTGAAGTTCAAACTCTCAGTACTTTGGGGTTTGAAAGCTGATAACACTAATGCTAATAATAAGGCATTAACAATGGCCTCAGCTGCAGAGTAGCCTATTCTGTCCCAGGGGTAAGTGTGTCCTCATGTAACACTCTCCCTCTTAGGATATCAAGATTAGCCATGGCTAAGCAATTGGAGAGTGGATGATTTCTCCAGTGGAGGGATGATGCGGTGAACCGGACTAGGCAGGCTGCTGGTTGCTGGTTGATAGAGGTCTTCTGGTCTGGCAGACTGTATTTACACTGTCCCTGTTAGTCCCATCTGTGCCCTTCGCTAACGCACGGCTGAGCCGGGTTAGGTGTGTGTTTATAGTGGATGCCCGTGCTGGCTGAGGGCTGTTGTAGAGGAGGGACGTGTCCGGAGGTGACAGCGGAGGGAGGGACACTGGAGTTTTATTGTTTACTAAAAACGCATCTGTATTAGACGTTTTGTTTTATGCAGTGGAAATATCAATGGAAACAAACCAGCGGTAGCGATGTTTCTGTTATTGTGTGATGTGTTCTGCCTGGACAGTAGCCAGACGTTGTTGTGGGCCCAGTAGAGATGGTCACTGTTGTTCTGGATGGTTTTACTGATCACGCCGTCATGATTCCTGGGTGATGTTTTAGTGGATGGCACAAAGTGGCTGCAGTCTGCTTATATGTACACACACATGCAGTGCAAGTAGACCAACTGAAAGGAGGCCCCTTACCGATGAAGAGATAATGATTGTTTTCTTCCAAGGAATTCTGCGAATGACGTCACAGGTTTTCTCTTCTGCAGTCTCCCGGGACCTAGACCACAGCCGACGTGCACATTCTTTCACCGTTTCCCGGCCTCTCCCATTGCAACACGCATCATCATGCTATGTTTCAGTTTTCATCACTGTGTTTTTCTAAGACAGAACTCTACTGGGGAGGTTGTTGCCGTTTGCTTTCTGCTGCTGTTGTAGATTCTGCCTCTGTGTGTCGTAGCCTCTGTCTGTTGGCGCCTCTGTGTCCTCTGTAGACCAGAGACCCCAAAACCAAAGTGATTGACAGTGTTCCGTGGAGGTCACATGGTTCCTTACCTTGTAGGTGCTGTGTAATGTTGTCTGCTGTCTGACATGGTAGCAGCGGGAGCTGGAAGTATTGTCTCCATCAGGGAAACAATGAGTGCTGAGCAGAACCTTCTGATGGGTTTATATAAGTGTCATAGATTGTACCTCAGGAGTACTTTTCCTCCGTTTCTATGTTGCGTTTTGAAATGCTTATCTTGTGTCTTTATGCTTCAGAAAGTTCATAATGCAGAAAAATTATCAGCAGCAAAATCAGTACGTAACAGAATTTCAACACGGCTGCCTTGGGTTTTTTGTGATCATCGTTGTTGGTATTTGTTAGCCTGCTTGTGCTACTAATGTAGGACACCTGGGTAACATCAGTGAACCCTGTACTGAACGTGGTTTCTAAATACGAGCTCTGTTGTCTAAACCCGATGGTGAGCCGTTAAAATGGCTTTTCCTCTTTGGCATTGGTTCCTGTAATTTAGGTCAGTGTCTGAAAGGAGAAGTTTAATCGTGTGTAGGCCATCTTATGTAACCAAGTGATCCACTTCCCTTTTCAACAGACACAGTGTTTACAGTTTAGCATTCAAAAGCTAACCACGCCTGGACCAACACACCATGTTGTGTGTATTCAGATTGTTGAGACAAGCTGAGTTTGATCTCTTACTCGCTCTGGTGTGATAGTAGTTGGAACCATTCGCAGACATTTTCAATAAAGAATTTATTAACAGTTTACAAAAAAAAACATACTTTGAACTGATTAATAAAAGGTGCTGAAACAAAGCAGTTACATAAACAAGACTAACACCAAACGTGTACTTACAGTAAGACGCTACATACAACAACAAACCACACCAAGTGACAGAACCAAGGGATATATATATACACACACACATCACCAAGTGACAGAACCAAGGGATATATATACACACACACATCACCAAGTGACAGAACCAAGGGATATATATACACACACACATCACCAAGTGACAGAACCAAGGGATATATATACACAGACACACATCACCGAGTGACAGAACCAAGAGATATATATACACACACACAAATCACCAAGTAAAAACAGGTGCGTGTAATAATCCAAAGGGTCCAAGGTGCGCTTCAAAAGAAGTGTTCCCCAGAATCCCACCGCCGAAAGGCACCGTGCTACCCAGCTCGTGACACTCACTCTCTCTGGTGTTTTGTCAATGAAATCATATTTTGTAACTGTATGTAGTATTGGGGTATATGATTTACCATTCGGGAATATCATATTGTTGAATGGTTTGTTAAATTGGCACCTGTGATGGTGTGAAATCCAATTCATCCATTGTTAATGAGGACCTGATTAAGTTATTGATCTCTTTTCAAATGTGAATCACAGCCAGTGGCCCCTAGGTCTAGCAGTCTTAGTCGCTGCTCCTCAAAAACACACACACCAGCATGTGCATTGCTTTAAATCGCTCCCTCCGCTACACCTTTTCACTTTGCCTCCTTCCTTTCCTCCTTGTCCTATCATATAATAACATATGAAAACACAAACAGTACTGGGAAGTCCCTAGTCCTAGTGATGCACCGATAATACAATTCTAACCAAATTCATACAACCAAATGAACCAGTGTCAATACAGATGTTCATTGTCATTGAGGATGTCAATACTCGTGTACCCTGTCATATACAAATAACTATGTTGCTTCTGAGGATGCTTTTCAACAAATGCTAATTAAATCATATACATGTTAGATTTAAGCATAGTTTAACAAAAGACTGTTCTGTAACTTAATTTTGTAAATAAGATATGAGACCTTATCAACAAAACTGCAACATTGAAAAACTAATTATAAATAAACCAAATGATACAAGAATATTTATTAAAAATTATTTTTTTTGCAATAATTGTTCGATACCAAGAGCCATTATTGCATCCCAAACTGGAAATCAATATGAATAATATGCAGTATGGAGAACCCCTTACTGACTCTGAATATGTGGCAACAACTTCAATAACACTTGCTGCTCCTGATTTAACACAATATGATGAACTGTTTGATTGTTGACAGCAATGTCTTCCATCTTCCCACCTGTTTGCCCTTGAATTCACTAGCTAGTATTTCCCACATGCATTGCCATGTAGTTCTTTATGACTAACTCCATGTTTTCGGTTCTTGTTCTGTTTTGAACAGACTGAAAAAGAAATCCCAGTCGGTGGATATTGCCACTCAAGGGTTCTCCTCTACTCTGGTGCCAGCCGCACCCCCCAACAAGACTGAACCACCTGTTACCAAGACAACCACGTTAGGTGTGCAGCAGAACAATGCAACCAATTCTCAGAAAACCTGCAGTCCCCGGTGTGGAGAGCTGAAGCGAGGCTACACCATAGGTAAATGAGGAGTGATTGTGATTGGTATGTTCACATGTTCCATATTCTCCCATTGGCCTTCCCTCTTGGACACAAGATTGTGTAAACAAAAGGAAGGGATTCTTGAGGGTTTGTCTGGGTGTTTTTACGTGCCTGTGTGGGTATGAAGGGTGGGGGCTTTGAGCACACCTGTGGGGGTGGGATGTGCCGGTAGATTCTTTGGAAGGCCACTGTGAGTGCCTCATGCCCAAGATTCTTCTTGTCCAGGAGATTTGTTGAGGTTTGATACTTGTAGCAGGAATATGTTAGTCTATATTTGTGTCTGGTACAGGTTAGAGTATATTTGTGTCTGGTACAGGTTAGTGTATATTTGTGTCTGGTACAGGTTAGTGTATATTTGTGTCTGGTACAGGTTAGTATATATTTGTGTCTGGTACAGGTTAGTGTATATTTGTGTCTGGTACAGGTTAGTGTATATTTGTGTCTGGTACAGGTTAGTGTATATTTGTGTCTGGTACAGGTTAGTATATATTTGTGTCTGGTATAGGTTACATTATATTTTGTGTCTGGTATAGGTTACATTATATTTTGTGCAGGTATAGGTTACTTTATACTTTTTGCTGGTATAGGTAAGTGTATATTTGGGACTGATTTGAAGCTAGTGTATATTTGTGGCAGGTATAGGTTGGTGTACATTTGTGGCTGGGTATTGGTTAGTGTATATTTGTTTCAGGTATAGGTTAGTGTATATTTTCTGCAGGTATAGGGTATTGTATATTTCTGGTGGGTATGGGTAAGTGTATATGTCTGGGGGGTAAATGTCAAAGTATTTTATTTGTCAAGCGCACTGAATAATGTTTTATTCTGAACAATTAAAATCTTAAGACATGGCACATAACATGAATGAATAAATATAAAAGCAAAAATGATTACATAAAAATGATTACATAAAATAACAATAGTGACTAGAAGCAATTTCAAATGTAGAAATTGGAATATGGACAGTATGAATTAAACATTATAAATATCAGTGTTGTATTGCCTTTAAATGGATACATTCAAATGTGCTAACTTACATGAATGTAAGTGACAATAGCATATGAAGTGATCAATAGATACTGTTTGGCTGGTTGAGGAGCCTTATGGGGGTAAAAACTGTTTATGTGTCTGGAAGTGCGTGACCTGATGCTCCGATAACGTCTACTAGGCGAGAGCAGTGTGAACAGACAATAGCTATTCCCTGCTTTCCTAAGGCCTTGTGGAAGGTAGATGCCTTGCATGGAAGGGAGATGGCAGCCGATGATGCACTCCGCTGACCCCTCCACCCTCTGGAGGGCCTTGCGGTCTGCAGTGAAGCAGCTGTACCAGGCAGTGATGTAGCCTGAGAGGATGCTCTCAATGGTGCACTTGGAAAAGTTGTTTAGAGTTTTTGCAGACATGCCAAACTTCTTGTGTCTCCTCAGAAAGTATAGGTGCTTTTGGGCAGTTTTTACCGCACTGTCTGCTTGTCTGGACCAGGTGAGGTCATCTTTGAAAACCCTGAGGAACTTGAGGTCAGAGACTCTCTCTACTTCAGCTCCATCAGTGTGTTTGGGGGCGTGGCCTCCTCACTCTGATGCTTCCTGTCCACGATCATCTCGTTTGTCTTGCAGATGTTAAGAGAGATGTTGTTGTCCAGGCACCATGTAGCCAAGTATTTTACCTCTGTATTATAGGTTAGTGTATATTTGTGGCAGGTATAGGTGTGTTTATATTTGTGGCAGGTATAGGTGTGTTTATATTTGTGGCAGGTATAGGTGTGTTTATTTGTGGCAGGTATAGGTGTGTTTATTTGTGGCAGGTATAGGTGTGGTTATATTTGTGGCAGGTATAGGTGTGTTTATATTTGTGGCTGGTAAAGGTTAGTGTATATTTGTGGCAGGTATTAACATTACATCTCTAGATGTAAACCATATCAACATATTAGTTTGTTCATCTAAATTTAGTAAACAACTTTATATTTATTAACACAATTTGGTAATCTAGATGTCTTTTTTTAATAGGTCTTCTATGGAAGTTTTTGTAAATAGCTAATGTATAACTGGAACTAATCTAAAATAAGATTGTATGGGTAGAAGGTTTACGGTATTGCTCTTTGACGAAAGCTTATCCTATTTATCACTAGAGCATTTGAGCATATGGAAACAGAAATCTACAGATCAACAAATTATTTAACAACAACTAATATTGTCATAGTCTGACCACAACAAAAGAAATTGGGAGCCAAATGGCCACTGCTCTTGTGAAACTGCCTTGGCTTTATCCCAATAAACACTGCTTTCTAGTGGTTTAATGTTAATGCATGCACCAACAGTCAGCTAGTTAACTGTAAATAGTTAATTATTATCAGCTGGATCAAAACAGATTTTGTTCTGTTTTGCAAGATTAACCTATTTAATGTGAAACTAATTAGGCATTGAGGTGTGACAGTTTCTCCTTCTAAACCCCTAACTTGATGTTCTGAATAATCCCCACCTTTCATGCTAAAGCAAAAAAATATCCAGCCATCTCATTTTGCTCCTATCATGCTAATTTATTCTATTAAGAGAATGAATCATAATGTGGCCTGGAGGAATGGCAGCTTGCTGTGCTGTCTCTCTGTGACAGACACTCCCTCCTGAAAGAGCTGTCATTACACCATGAAGGCCTTTTAATAACCTTCAACTAGGTTCAACACTTTAATCTCCACCGGTATTCTCTGAGAATTGACACGATATTCCCTACACAACTTTAATGGTCTCTGGTCTTAAGTAGTGCACAAAGTCAGGCTGCTGTTTGGGTTGCATACTCTGAAAAGTACCTGGTTATGCTGAATTAGAGGCCTCCAACTCAACAGTTTGCATCCCCAAGTCAGTAGGTGGAACATTACTTTCGCTTTCTCCTGTAACCTATTCTTACTGTTTCAGGTGTTTTGTAACTTATGTTTACACGTAGGAACTGTTGCTTGCTGTGTCAATTATGTAGCAGCTTTACGCCATTATGTAGCAGCTTTATGCCATTTTCCACTTGTACTCTACTGTATGCATTCGGACAGTAAATTAAAGATGTTGTCTAGGTGTTGCATAATTTAAACCAGTAGTTTAAAATGAATGCTGAAAATGTTGCAAAATACAGCTTTGATACATTATTTGTTAATGGTATTTGATACTTCATTTATTATTTATTTATCACTGTTTAAGATCAATTTCAGACCTTTTCAAAACAAATCTGGTATTAGATGCCACCATCCTTTAACCACGCAGTGTATTGCTCCCCACATACCACTCTGGTATGGTCTACCGCAGTGTGTCTTTACTAGCAAGAAGGAGGAAGTCCCACAAGTCTCAATACATGAAAAGGCCCAGAGGAGCTCAATTGGTAGAATGATAAGATTGTTTTGATTCTTTGGATCACACATATTTAATATGCATGCATGACTGGAATTTGTTTTGGATAAGAGAGTGCTAAATGGATCTTCGTTTTCTGTTACATTATATTATTACTGGCTGCTTCAAATAGCATTTCAGAAATGTTTTGGTTTTGTATCCCCCAGGAAATATAGGCTCATAACTCCAGTTGTGGGAATTTACTGTGCTTTATTATGGGGCACAATCAATCAATGTTTCATTATTTTGGTCTATGTTTTTATTTCTTAATAGCTGAGAACCCTGGTTTGATTCATTGCCTCCCCCTCATCCAATGACTGTCTGTCGTCTGGCTTTTTTCCCCCGGTGTCTGTCTGTCGTCTGGCTTCCCTCCCCAGGTGTTTCTCTGTCTGTCGTCTGGCTTCCCTCCCCAGGTGTCTCTGTCTGTCTTCTGGCTTTCCTCCCCAGGTGTATGTCTGTCTATTGTCTGGCTTCCCTCTCCACGTGTCTGTCTTTCTGTCGCCTGGCTTTCTTTCACCAGGTGTCTGTCTTTTTGTCTGGTGCAATAAAGATATATTGTAGGATACATTTTAAACAATATTCTCCACATAATTGTATTGTCCAGTACAATCTTATTTATCGTAGCCATTTATCCAATAAACAATCCCCCATTTTAGCAAACATTGCACTTTAAACGTTCTCTAATATGTTATGTCAGAGTAAATCCTTTTTTTTATATTTCAATAGCTCTGTTGATTGACATATTGGAATTCCTTGCCTTGGCTAGGAGTTTGATTGTGAACAGGTTCGCTGGTCGCTAAAACAGCCATATGAGGTTTCCACCTGATTGGGCCAGAGATAGGACCCACATTGGTGAAGAAATGTTTGTCAATCACCAATGATATTGTATTGTTAACATCCCTGACATTCCCTAAACAGTGGGATAGCTAACCAACGATTCTTGTTGGCCTTTGTTTTGATTTCTGCCAGATGCAGCGTTGTTCTGTCCTGTTCCGTGTTTTATTTTGTTCCTGTCTTTCCCAGTTTGTAATCCAGTTTGGGGATTTGTTCAATTATGAAATATATTTCCTCCATGTTTGAACGTAACATATGGTAGCTGTGCTATTTACAATAAGCATACTACCCTAAACTGACAAGATCACGTTACATGTCTTTTTAAGTGTTGCAGCCCTCAATCTTGACATCATGTTCACCCCATGTAATCATCTATAATCTCCTTAAATGGGTAATCCATGAACTCCTATGATACAGTCTTGTGATAAAGAACACCCCCCTCTAAAGTCTTTTTTTTCTCTGTCTTTGGACATTTGTAATCCTCGCTTAAACCCTATTAACATATAAAGGTAACCCAATTCAACAAATTACATGGAAATACAATACTTTCTAATAATGTATTCATAAAAAATTTACAGAAATACTATTTAACACTTTAGGAAAAATAGCTCGCTTTAGCCAATTATTTTATTTACATTTACTTTACTGCTTGGACTGTGTCATGTTCAAAGGCTTTCTTGCATGCGAAAGTTTTACAGCTTTTCACAGGATTGAAAAGCTGTGAAAAGTTATTAAACGATAATTTATTTTCTTTTTGATGTTTGGTGAGATTTTTTATAGACTGCCACACATTCTCCTCGAGAATACTCTGGTGCAATATGGAATTTATGGTTGACACAATGATGGCAAATTGGCCAGAACAATAAGCTAAGTCAGCAAAGCAGCCCCAAACCATAATTCCACTGCGTCCATGCTGTACGAGAATAATTTGTTCAAAGACAGTGTTCCATTTTTACTAAATGCATCTGGCATTGCAGCTTTGTAACTTCTCCTTTGACTCATCTGTCCAGAGCACATTGTTTAATAGTTTTGGTCTTTACCCTGGTGTGTGATAAAAATCCGTTGTGTCTTTGCAAATTAGTTTATTGAGTGCAGAGGATTCTTCCAACAGCCAACGATACCCTAACTAGTGTTAGATACTTGGATGAAATCCTTTGACCCAATGTTAGACCTTTCACTGACAGTGGGTGCTTGGTTCCTCTTGGTGCAAGACAATACCCAGCCTCATTTGTCCAGAGTGTGTGTAGCCCTGGGTTGTAATGGTGCTAAGGGTGTTGCAGCCCATGCAGATTAAATTCACTTCTTTTTATAGTCCATTATTATTCTGCACTAGTCGTCCTCATACATTTGTCGTTACCAAGTGCAAACATGCCAAACTATTCTCCTACAAAAACTCTGGTTTTAATATTTGATATATGAGACATTAAGTTATTTATTTTTTTACGTTGGCAATCAACTGCTTTTAAAGTTCTATTTAAGCTTTTCACTGTGACTCTTAATTAGAAATGCCTTGAGAGGAATTTGAGCTTCACATAAAATGTGACCAGCTGAACATTTAAATAGCAAAACTATGTTACTACTGTGTTTCGGATTCTGGTAGATCATTCTTGGAAGTTCCCTATTTAACCCCTGTTTACCCCACCTGCTCCTCTGTATTGCTCTGGATAAGTAAAGATTATTTCAACAAATAAACAATGTTAATAAGTGGTAATTAGGGGGTAATTTCGGGGAAACCAGCAGCCTAGCACCAGGCTGTCAGTTTAATGTTATTAAATATTATTTGCCCGTGTCTCTGTGCAGTTTAACACATTTACGACAGTGGTAAAGTTATGACCAAGAAAAGGGCCGTGCTGGGAAGCTTTTTTCTAAAGGTCAATGGTGTTTTACTCATCCCTTGGGAAAAGAAAGTCTGCCAGGTTGCATGATAACTAGGTTATAAGGTTGAATATCACCTCTAGGGTTGTAAAATTACTGGACATTTTCATCAAATGTGCTGCTTATTTTCTCCAGATTCTTGGAATCCTCCCTATGTGATTTCAAAACCTTCATTTTTGCCGCCTGTCTCTGCAGATCTTTCTCCTACTTTCTGTCTTTTTCCTTGTCATTCTGTATCTCTCTACATATCAATTTGTCCTTTTCCTTGTCACTCTGTATCTCTCTCTACATATCTATTAGTCTTGTTCCTTGTCACTCTGTATCTCTATATATCTATTTGTCTTTTTCCTTGGTCACTCACTGTGAGCCTTCTGTCCCCCTGTGCATCAATGGGCCTTGGCCGTCCAGGACCCTGTCGCCGGTCCACCACTTTGTCTTCCTTGCACCACTCTTGATAGGAACTGACCACTGCGGACCAAGAACATCCCACTAGCTCTGCAATGTTGTGGATGCTCTGACCCAGTATTCTAGCCATCACAATTTGGCCCTTGTCAAGGTTGCTTAGACCCTTAAGATTGCCCATTTGTCCTGCTTCAACACATCATCTTTGAGGACAAAATGTTCTCTTGCTGCCCTTATATACCCCGCCCACTGGCAGGTGCCATGATGACGAGATTGTCGGTGTAATTCACTTTTCCTGTCAGTGGTCATGATATGGCAGACCGGCGTGTGATATACAGTGCAAGGATATCAATGTACTTTATCCTCAAAGTGTTTTATATAAGTGTTACACTCTCAGGTAGCATTATTATTATTTTACCAGGGGCCCATAGATCAACGACTGTGGCCATGGATTTAATGACAGTGACATGGTAGTGTTTCAACTTAATACAGTATTGAAAAACATTTCTTTCCTGGTAAATTCAGCAATGTAGAGCAGAATTTACTGCATTGTTCTGTAAAAGATCTGCCTTTCGGCCAGAGGGTCTATCGACCTGGCGGTGTAATTATGTTGACTGGGAGTCTCTCTGCTGCCCTGGTCTCCTCTCCTTCACTCCCGCATTCAATTTATAAATGCCACTAAGCTAGTGATTCCACTGTTTTCCCTCTTTGTTGGTAGTACGGCTGTAGTCAGCCAGCCAGCCAGCCAGCAAGCCTACCCATTAGTTTGGAGTACGGCTATAGTCAGCCTGTCAGCCCGCCATCCCATTAGTTTGAGTACGGCTGTAGTCAGCCAGTCAACCGTCCCAGTAGTTTGGAGTACGGCTTTAGTCAGCCAGCCAGCCGTCCCATGGTAGGGATTGATTACGTACAGCTCAAATGTAGAGCCAGCTGTTTTTTCCTGTTTCTGCGTGGGTGAGTATGTGTGTGTGGATGTGTGCGTGGAGCAATTCAGCAGTGGAAAAATAAAACCTGCCACTCCACATAAAGTGGATATTTGTTTTTGTTTAGCTCATGAATTTATAGTGTCCCATTACATTCGAGAAGCTATATTTTGCTTTTTTTGTTTTTCAACAACATGTTTAAAACCGTAACATAGCAGAATCTGAGTCATACTAATCGTCACCCATTAAATATCTGCTTACGTCTTGCATATCCGTGTCTGGTGCAACTGGAAATTGGCTTCAGAATAGTACTTTAGATCTAATGATATGACATACTGGAGCAAGAACTCTTTGTTTTTTGCACACATCGCTGCATGAGCAACAAAGAAAAATATGTTTTGTTTATTTCAAAGTGATATTTTATGTTCATTTACAAACCACTGAATTGACTACCTTCAATTTGAAGCCCCTCCCCCCACCACGGTCTACTTATACACAGCTATTTCCACGTTGTATAAACTGTAAGGAAAAACAATGCAATTATGTGCAAATCACTTAAACCCGATATTCAATAGATTATAGTACCAAGACATTATATAAAATTATTGCTTGGCCAGGCACGTATTCCCATTGATTAACTGATTCAGTTATAGCGTTTTAGTCACAGGGTTTGATTAACTGATTCAGTTACAGCGTTTTAGTCACAGGGTTTGGCACGTCCTGACATGGCAGCTTCCTCATTTGGAACCTGGACACCTGTTTGTAATTAGTACCCTCCTCTATGTTCCGGATCAATAACCCTATTTAAGTTCCTCCTTTCCCAGTCAATCTTGTCACTCTTTGTTTGGTTTCTACAGCTCTGTGGTCTCTTAATAAAATGAAGAGACCACTGCACCTTTTTCTTTACTTTCCAAAAAAGTTGAAAAGGAACATTTTGAGTAAGGAAAAGAAGGTTACAACTTAAGAAATGACTGCATGTTGAACCTTTCTTTAACTCACTCAAGACTTTCTTTATCAAATGATTTGGAAAGGAAAGAAAAGGTGCAGTGATCTCTAATTTTTATAATTTTTTTCCAGAGTTGTATGTAACATTGTTCTGCTTTCATGTGTCGGTTTGTTTTGTTATGTCTTAGTTTTTTTTATTATACTTCCTTCAATCTCTCTGTGCTTATGTTGAGCTTCCATGCTTCAGGGTTACAGTTTTGTTTTTACAATTTAATCTTGTGATTGTCACACATTTTGTGTAACCAATTAAACTATTATTTGCCATATTTTACTGTGAAAATAGGACTCTAGAACATGTGCCCCAGACGTTTTTGTTCTACACCTAAAAACGTAGAAACTTAAAGTACGTTCACGACATTGCTAAATCTAAATGGAATATTCAATGCTAGTAGATGTGATCAGCCAACAGTAAAAATGATGTTCTTCTAAGCGTTGCTATGGTAGACTACAAATGATGGGCCATATTTCCATCTGAGTCACTTACATTTGAAAGAAATTTGTGTTCAACAGGGATGAGGGGATACAACACAGACACATCAGATGAGCACACATGTTTCTTAAAGGAATTATGAACACGCGTGTTAAAACCACTGGAGCACAACGTCAGGCATTTCTCAACTTAACTGACACAACTCTCCCACTTTGGTCAAGGGTCTAAGCTGCTGCTGCTGCAGAAACCCTGAATTCAGCAAAAAGTCTTTGCTCTTTCTTTTACCATTGTTTCTATAAAATAAGCTATGCTTAAAAATATATATACATGTATTAAAAAGAGTGTGACTACTTCCGGAAAAATAACAAATGTTGTGCTTGTTTTTGTGTGTCTTTACAACACTCCACTATCATCCTGCCTGTTTGTCTGGTTATAAGTGGGACTTGCCATTACTACCTATTATTATTTTGTTTTTTTTGGATTCCTGTCCTGGGAGCCTCCTTAAGTTGGTCTAATCAGATGGCTTGGTCGCAGTCAACATGAGAACGTTGCCTGTGTAGCTCTCGTGTTTTGCATACGTAGCTTCCAGTCTCTTGGTGGTTCTATGCCATTACTGGAATGTGCTGTGCACATACACGCACCAGGCTTTAGGCATGCTAAACCGAAAATGTATCCACGTGTTACAGCCCCTATGTAGCATATGTTCCTGCCTCTCCTGGCACAGGTTTCTTTCATCAGTGACAGCTGGTGGGGCAGGTATTTCCTGGTTTCATAAAGGGTCTTTCAATCACATCAGGTGCCAGAGCAGTGTCTTCCGCAAACACCTGGGAGCAGTCAGTGTTGTACACGTCAATGCTAGTGTCCAGTACTCATTGTCCACGCTTCATAAGCAACCAGGAAAAAAAGCTGTGCAAGCTTTATACACTTGCACTGAGTGGACCCTGGAGAGGACTCTGGATGTATGCTCCCATTACCCCAGGTGTCTAGCAGAGTCACTGGAGTTTTCATTCAAATTTGTTTTCGCTAGATGCAATAAAATTAATAAACACTTAAACATGTGGTAGAATGGGTAGTGAAACATTTGAAAATAAACAAGACAGATAGAATAAAGACATAAAAAGTACACACTACAGCCCATGCTCTGTAATGGCAGCTCATACAGTATATTGGATGTAATTAACAATTGGGTCTTGACAGTTGTACGGAGTTGGCTTTGTTATGGTTGCTGACGGTGCTCTGCTTTTATTGGCCTTTTTAGGTGTGATTTTCATAACGGGGAGGCAAGAGCGTGACTCCCCATATCCTTGTTGTACTTCATTTACTCCTTCGGGGAGTTTGGAAATGTTTTCAGTTTAGGTTTCAGGTAGGTATTATTGGATGATGAAATAACATGTTAGTCCAGGACTCTACTTTGACTGTACCCAACAAACCGGACAGTTTCTCTTTTTTTTTTTTACACATGGTACTCACTCATAACTTCAGCCTTGGCCAAAAGTTTGGAGAATTACACAAATATTGATTTTCACAAAGTCTGCTGCCTCAGAATCAATTATGTCAATTTGCATATACTCCAGAATGTCATGAAGAGTGATGATGAAATGCAATTAATAGTCCCTTTTTGCCATGAAAATGAACTTACTCCCCAAAAAACACAATTCCAATGCATTTCAGCACTGCCACAAAAGGACCAGCTGACATCATGTTAGTGATCCTCTCGTTAACACAGGTGAGAGTGTTGCCAAGGACAAGGCTGGAGATCACTCTGTCATGCTGATTGAGTTAGAATAACAGACTGGAAGCTTTACAAGGATGGTGGGGCTTGAAATCATTGTTCTTTCTCTGTTAACCATGGTTACCTTCAATGTAACCCGTGCAGTCAACATTGCTTTGCACAAAAAGGATTCAAAGGCAAGGATATTGCTGCTAGTAAGATTGTTCAAAGATTGTAAGATTGTTGTTAAATCTACCATTTATCGGATAATCACAACATTTGAACCTTTCTCCTTGAAGTTCTTGAAGAATGTTTTGGGGATCGGGGTCCCACCAGTGGAGAGCTTGCTCAGTAATGGCGGCAGGCAGGTGTTAGTGCATCTGCATGCCCAGTGAGCTGAATATATTTGGAGGATTGCTTGGTGTCAAGAAGGGCAGCAAAGAAGCCACTACTCTCCAGGAAAAAGACTGATATTGTGCAAAAGTTACCAGGATTGGACTGCTGAGGACTGGGGTAAAGTCATTTTCTCTGATGAATCACCTATCCAATTGTTTGGGGTATCCGGAAAAACGCTTGTCCGGAGAAGAAAAAGTGACCGTTACCATCAGTCCTGTGTCATGCCAAAAGTAAAGCATCTTGAGACCATTCATGTGTGGGGTTGCTTCTCAGCCAAAGGAGTGGGCTCACTTACATTTTGCCTAATAACGCAGCCATTAATAAAGGATAGTACCAAAACATCCTCTGACTGCATCCAACCGTTTTGTGATGAAAAATGACTTTTCCGGCATAATGGAGCACCTTGCCATAAGGCAAACGTGATAACTAAGTGGCACAGGGAACAATACATTTAATTGTTTGGCCCATGACCTGAAAACTCCCCGGACCTTAATCCCATTGATAATTTGTGGTCAATCCTCAAGAGGCAGGTGGACAAACCAAAACCCACATATACTGAAAAACACCAAGCATTGATTATGCAAGAATGGGCTGCCATCAGTCAGGATGTGTCCCAGAATTTAATTGACAGCATGCCAGGGTAAATTGCAGAGGTTTGAAGAATAGTCAAAACTACAAATATTGACTCTTTGCATGTACTTCATGTAATTGTCAATAATAGCCTTTGACACTTGTGAAATGCTTGTTATTATGCTCCAGTAAACCATAGTAACATCTGACCAAAAGATCTAAAAACACTGCAGCAGCAAACTTTGTGTAAACCAATGCTTGTGTCATTCTCAAAACCTTTGGCCATGGCTGTGGACAACACTCTTCAAAAAAGTTAAGGGAACTCTAAAATCACATCTTGGTGAACAAAATATACACTGCTCAAAAATAGGTTAACAGTATACACGTGATCGCCATTAAACTTCTGAGATGTCTGACATGTTAGGAAGCATGAGTGATTGTGAATCCCTGTCATCTGTTTTGGTGCAAATGAAAGTGACAACAGGTGCACTGGAGAGGAAATGGCAATACAACCCCCTAAAAAGCTTTTACAGGTGGTTGCCACAGACAATGGCTCTCTCCTAATCCTTTCTGACTGATTCTTCTCTAGTTCTGCTTTTTGCTTTTGTTCTGGTCACTACTGGTAACATGAGCCGGGACCCGCAGGCCATTCAGGTGGCACAGGTGGTCCCGCTCTTCCAGGACGGCCCATCCGTTTGTTGCGTCACAAGGTCTCCCTGTACAGTCTCGAGAGCAGAGCAGATACCAGGAGATACGCCGTTACACGAGGAGAGCCGGACAGGGCTGTGGAACAGCGATCAACCCAGTAGCATTTTATTTGAATATTAAATTAATTTTATTAAGTCAGTATCACTTTATTTCACATGAAGGAGTAATAAACAGATCACTCATCAGATGCCTTTATTCATTCTTGTTTTCTGCGTATCCTTGTAGTCTTTTTACTGGCCCTGCAGTCATGTTAATGTGAACAGCCCGTTAGCAGCATGTGAGTCACTGTGCTCCACCTTTCCAACCCCCTTATTCTAATGAAGACTTTGTATTGTACACGTTCCGGGGCCTGGGGTGGACATGTACTAGTTTATCCAAGGGGAAGGATATGGCTGCAGGACAATTGCACTATGCGGTCTTTACAACAAAGGTCAGTGGACAGTGCATTCATATAATCTCATTGAATGTTAGCGTGTTGGGCCAGAACCTTCTCCTTGGTGCTGCATCTAAGCGACTGTGTAGTAACACTACAGTGGTTAATATACATACTCTCTACAATTGGTTCTACTGTTCCAAATAAATATAATCCTAGCTAGGGATTCTAGTACTACTATTACTAATTCTACTGTTCTACTAATACTTGTAAGTAATATGAATATTAGTAATAACAATTAATAATAATAACAGTTATTGTTATTACAATAATAAACATGTTTGCCCTTACAGTTCTAATCTGACATAATTGACTATTTTGTAACTAACACAATAGCAATTACAACCTCTCCAATATCGTCTGATCTAGTAGATGCCTGCCCAGCTCATATTTCAACTTACACATTATTTATCCAGTGGATTTCATAGGATACATTCACTATTATATTTGTAGTATTTTACCTAACACATGAGCCATCCAGTTGATTTCAGAGAGGAAACAGTCATTTACAGTGAAGGCTGTTGCCCCTGTGTTGTGTTGGAAGTTATTTTGATTGATTGTCAGTGTTTAAAGCTACATTAACATTTCTTTTTAGATTTGAGTGATTTAGCATACTCTCTTATCCCGAGTAACTTACGAGTATTCTATAATACATTTGTCTCTGGCTGCACAGAGATCCGGTTAGAAGTAGTGTGCTGTATAGGAGATATGGTGTCATTTGGAACCGTACCAATCAGCTGCACAGTTTCCTGGTGACAGATAGTAGAGGGAGGGTGTACAAGCAGGCAAAACCTTGGTGGTTATCATTCGACATGATGATTCATGTGAGTCGTTTTAACTTAATTATTAAATATATGAGTCTGTCTAACTTAAAGCCAATTAATTCTGTCTACAGAGAGATGGCAAAGCTTCCGGTTGATATTCATTAGAAAAATTACATCTCAGTACCCCACTAGTCTCATTACCCCTCCCCACCTCTTTTTACCCCACCTGTCTCTTTACCCCTCCCCACCTCTCTTTACCCCACCTGTCTCTTTACCCCTCCCCACCTTTCTTTAACCCTCCTGTCTCTTTCACCCCCCCTCATCTCTGTATCCCACCCATCTCTTTACCCCTCTACCTCTCTTTACCACACCTGTCTCTTTACCCCTCCCCACCTCTTTTTACCCCACCTGTCTCTTTACCCCTCCCCACCTTTCTTTAACCCACGTATCTCTTTTACCCCCACACCTCTCTTTACCCCACCCATCTCTTTACCCCTCCCTACCTCTCTTTACCCCTCCTCCATCTCTTTACCCTATCTCTCTCTACACCACCTGTCTCTTTACCCCTCCCTTATCTCTTTACCCCACCTGTCTCTTTACCCCTTCTCCATCTCTTTACCCCACCTGTCTCTTGACCGCACCTGACTTTTTACCCTGCCTGTCTCGCTGTTGCCTGATGAGGTATCAGTGTCATTATGGGCTCAATTATCCAAGGCTGAGCTGTGTTGTTTTAATAAATTGGCCTCATGAAGGGAGCAGTGGTGCATCACTACCTTCTGAATTGACAGGCGATGTCTCTATGACACAGAACCTTCTCTCCCTATCCTCTTTTCTCCCTTACTCCAGTACTCCCTCCCTCCTCCTACACCACGTGAGGGGGGGGGGGTGGCCTGGGGGCATGGGTTTAAAGGAGCTGGTGAAAGATGGCTCGGGCCCTCACAATGTGATCTATCACAACAGACCTGTCCTACGTGGGACGCAATGCAACGCTGTGGCGGGCTTTTGCGGTCCAACCAGCCATCTCAGTCAAAGATATGCTTTGGCTTTCGGAGGCTCCCCCAGCACGGTCCAGAACCTTGATGTTATTAGTACTAATATATAGAATGATTTTTTTCTCTGGAACCATTTCAAAATAATAATAGAAAATGTTTTGTTACAGTCCGGGTTCAATTGAGATTTTGTGTCATTAATCTACACTCAGTGTCCCATGGCGGCAGTGTGGAATTTCACTTGTAGACCACCAAACTACAAAGAACAGGGAGGTTTTTCCAATGAGTCAAAAAGAGACGATAAAGAAGTAGCCAGTAAAAATATCTTATCAGTGAGGGTAGTTTAAAAATAGGCTGATGGAGGCTGTCTCTGAACCATGGTCTTGTGTTGTGCCTGCTGCCACGTTAAAATGTAAACAAGAGATACATGGTAATGAGGTTTTCACTGTATTAAGTTCATCAATGGTACCAGTTAATACAAACATACAGGCAACCACTCAGGGAGATAAACCACTCAGGGATTAATGATGAGGCTAATAATAACAATGAACAGAAACATCTGAGGACGGATCCACAATCCAGTAGTTATTTTATTATACTAACAAGTGTGATACTAACAAGGAAGGATTCCTGAACAGAATTAAAACGCTCTAAAGCATGAATCCGTTTATCAAAAACGCGCTAGAAATAATGCAATGAATTTAGAAAAGGATTTCACTTTTGAACTGTTGTGGAAAATACTTCAGTTCTCGACTCAAAAGGATGCAAGAACTTCGGAGATTGTAAAATCAAATAGACTTTAATGAACGTCATCTTAAAGCCGGCAGGTTCTGCAGAGACAACCACCAAAGTACAATTCTCGAACACACACATTTATACCATGTATTATCTCGTGTTATTTTGATCATCCCTTTATGATCATTTCTGGGAATGAGTGAACCTATTCTTCAAATCTTGAGCCACCAGGCCTCGGGAGATCCCAAAGGCCTGGGAAGAGTGCCTTTGGGCCTTAAAAAGTCAGTGATGCTGTGGTAATGTAAGGTTCCCTGGTTCTATGGAGCTCTTAAAAGTGGTTAGCAGTTGACTATGACATCACCTTGAGGGAGCGAATTGGCTAAGGTAAGATTGGTTGGGTTCACTTCAAGCCTCTGAGCCAATAGTTCAAGGCATTATGAAGGGTCTGGATAACTGCAGTACCTACTCCCACTGTACTACCCACCTCAACTAGCCCCACTGAGTTCAACTGCAGAGAAGCACAAATGGAATTTCTTGAACAATGTCTTCCTATTTGCAGGGATGAGGATTCCATTTTGCATTAGAAAAGACAAAAGATGTCTAGCAGCACACAGGGAGATTTTCAAATGAGGGCAGTTGGTTTCAGTGAGGGAAATATTTGGAATACTGCTAGTCAGGGCTGCCCTCCTTATATTTTATGTCACTACGTTGTAACAAATGTTATGTTACTTGGTCAAAAGTATTCCTGAAGTCACCTGTTGTGAATGAACAGGTGATATTAAAGCATTGTAGTTTTAACTCTCAAATATGGTTATGTAAGTCCAGTATGTGATGTTTAGCCAATTCCTCTGCTTGACTTGGTGATGATTCAGTTTGGTGTTGTCTCATTTCTAACAGACATTTTGCGCAACACGGATTTATAGCTTCATGAATATTCGTTGGCAGTGATTTCTGAAAAACAAAATCGTCTGTTGTGTTGTTGACAGCTTTGAGGAGCTACAGTGAGAAAGCTATGCAGTTCTGTGAAATGTCTGTTTCCACCGGTTCCACCTAATGTGTATGGTGCAACTAAGTAAGCACATAGCAAAGAATAGCACTCTCCGGATTATTTCTGAAATGTCTGAGCTATCAGGATTTCACAAAAAAAGAATTTTCCACCAGTGTTTCTGGTCCTAAGATTTTCGGGAAGAAAGAAATTACTCCTCCCACCTAGAGCCATCACAGCTACCTAGAGCCCCCACAGCTACAAAGAGCCCCCACAGCTACCTAGAGCCCCCACAGCTACCTAGAGCCCCCACAGCTACCTAGAGCCCCCACTGCTACCTAGAGCCCCCACTGCTACCTAGAGTCCCCACTGCTACCTAGAGTCCCCACTGCTACCTAGAGTCCCCACTGCTACCTAGAGTCCCAACAGCCACCTAGAGTCCCCACAGCCACCTAGAGCACTGACAGCAACCGAGTGCACTCACACATTGAGAGCTTTAACTTTAGTATCTACCTTTTTAATATTCCCCATCAAAGCACTTCGAATCTCTCCTTTTGGCCATGGTGAATGAGGTGTGGAAGACGTGGCTCAGCCCCAATCACCTGCCTGTTAAACCTCTAATTAAATACAGCTGTGATCCCACAGTATTGGAAAAATGCTGCCCGTCATCTCTCATTTTAAAGAGGGCGATATGCTTGACCCTGATCATGACAGCAATTCTACCCTGCCTGTCTAGGTTTTAAATGCCTGGTCAAACAAGAGCTAACCCACCATGGGAGTCCCACTGTGTTCTCTCAGCCAGTCAGTCAGAGATGGCTGTGGATGTATCTCAGCATCTGTAAAAGGCGTATCTGCTTTGGCTATGCTCATGGTTATTGTAATGGGATGTCCACAGCAAGCTCATATGGTGTTTTTTATTATTCTACCATTTAAAGCAATTAGATCCTGTATAGCAATTACTGATAATAGGATTATTCTAGATACAAACATATTTTCTTTAACATTTCAACTTTCATCTGTAATCCCATTTCACTGCAGCCATGTGCTTCAAAGTCACAATACATTTTCATGGTAGCTAAAACATTATTACTAAGAAATGTGTCCTCTCTGTTGGAAAAGAACCCCACTGTGAAAGGACAGTTATACTATGTGCATAGAACAATAAAAAAAGACTCAATTTTGATATACAAAATGTTTCAAAAAACATTTGACACGGCGTAAAATGTAAATGAAAACAGAATGCAATGATGTGCAAATTATTTAAACCCTATATCCAATAGAAAATAGTACACAGATATCAAATCAAATTTTGAAACTGAGATATTTTATTGTTTTTTAAACTATGTAACCACATTGAATTTTATGCCAGCAACATGTTTCAAAAAAGTTGCGGCAGGAAAGGTTGTCAGTGCACAGTTCAAAAGCCGACATATGTTGCAATCCTGACATCTTTTTCAGGACTGGCCTTGTGAATTTCTGCAGGACAAAGCCAAACCACATTCTGCACATATTACAACAGCATGGCTCTGTAGTAAAAGAGTCCTGGTGCTAAACCGGATTAAATCCTAGATCAAGCAAGAACACGTTTCACTTTCAAAACATCAGCATTTGGTCTCCTCGGTTCTTAAACACTTAGAGAGTGTTGGTAAAAGAAAAGGCAATTCAAGAAATTAATAAACCAGCGTTTATTTATAACTTTTTAGGAAAATGTGTTGTAGATATTCCTGGACTTACTATCATTGTAATATTTGGAATAACTTTTTCAATATGTTTTATTCAAAAATATAAGTATACACATGTCAAAAGATTTTTATTTCCCTGGACTTTTCTCATTAATGCAAAAATAAAAAATAAATTATTATAAAATAAATAGTAAAAGGTGTCCCCACAAGAATAGTAAAACCTACCTGTGTTCACAAACGTCTTGTGAACAGGTTATGTAACCAGCTGCCAGCTTGGCTTACTCTTTGTTGTTTCTTAATGAAATTCGTCCTCTTCTGGGGATTAAACAGCCAGCCTACCTGGCCCTCACTAGAACACAACTACCCAGCAGCCTCAGCACCACTCTCTGACGATGACAAAAACATACATACACACATTCTGCCATGTTTCTTGAAAAATATATGCTGAATTTGATGCTAGCAAAAAAGTTTCAAAAAAGTTAAGACAGAGACAAAAAATTGGAAATGACTGAAAATGTTGTGTAATGCTAGAAACTAAACCAAGTGGAAAATGATCAAACAAATTAGGTCTATTGGCAACAGATCAGTAACATGATTGGGTACTAAAAGATAATTCCAAAGAGGATGGGTCTGTCAGAAGTAAAGATGGGCAGGGGTTTAGCATTCTGTGAAAGACTGTGCGGTCAAATAGTGATCTCATAACAGGGATCTCATTATCTACGGTACATAAAATCCTTAAAAGGTTCAGCAAATCCAGAGAAATCTCTGTATGCAAAGGACAAGACCAAAAAACGATTTGATGGCCATGATCTTCAGGCCCTCAGGCGGCACTGAAAGGCTCAAAAGAAAGAAATGGAGAGTTCTGGAATGGCCAAGTAAAAGCCCGGATCTTAATCCTATTGAGATGCTGTGGGTTGATTTGAAACAGGCTATGCATGCAAGACACCCCTCAAACATCTCCCAGGTGATGTCAGAGACTGTTAGACAGTCATAGGAAACATCTTATTGAGGTTATTTCAGCCAAATAGGGCAGTTCCAGCTATTATTGCAGGTTTCCTAACTTTTTCACAGGAACATCATCAGCAAAATGAACATCATACCAGCTGTGAATGGGGGTGGAGATGTCACTATCATTGAATCTGCGTTGTGTTAGAGGGTGCTTGTAAGACCATTTTTAGACAATTGATGCTGAAGCGGATGTGGACCATGCACATATTCTGCACATATTACAACAGCATGGCTCCCTAGCCAGAGTCTGGGTACTAAACTAGCCTGACTGCAGTCCAGATCTGTTCCTCATTGAAAATATTTGGCACATTATGAAGCAAGAATGCCTCACTTTCAGAACAACCGCAATTGGTCACCTAAGACGAGGTGAAGCAACACACTGTTAAACATGGCCCTGGCCCATCTTTTTAAAATGTGTGGCTGCCATCAAATTCATAATGGGCATGTATTTTTCCCAAAACAATCACATTTCTCAGTTTAAACATTTGATATGTTGTCTTTGTACATTTTCTATTAAATCTTGGGATGAACTATATGCACTTCATTGCATTCCTTTTTTATTAGCATTTTACGCAGCATCCCAACTTTTTTAAAGCCGTGTTGTAGATACCACCCTTCCCATTGTTGTCAGTGCGAATGCAGCGAAATCAAACCAATGTTGTTTGTAGATCACTTGAATTCTCAATAAAGCAATGGAGCATATTGTATTGAATCCGTCTGAAATTAGCAAAGTAGATGTTTCGTAAACTCCTATGGTATCTTAATTACACTGCCTGTAGTCTGGTGTTAAACATAAAGACTTTAAGCAGATTGTTCTAGTTGAGCCTGTGTTCTGTACTAGTTTATTTACAGGCAGAGCTAGATTGTAGGGTGAGAGTGCATCCAATGTATTAGGTACACCTGCTTGTCCACGCAAATAGCCCGGCAGTTAATCAAGTGGCTGTGTACATGGCATGCAGGCAGAGTTAAATGTTTTAAACCAAACGTTAGAACAAGAAAGATGCGTGATCTAAGTTACCGTTGTGTTTTTGTTTATGCCAGACGGTGGTGGGTCCAGCAACTCACAGCTGACATCCTGGACTTTTTACACATTACATTAACTTCAGTCTACAAAATACATAATGAGCTGCTGTTCTGTGGATAAAAATGCATTGTTCAGGAATGACCAGACTTGTTCAAGTTAACCGAAAGGCCACAAATTCTCTAATGAACACACTTTACACATTTTAATGAGGCCCTTTTTTTATCAGCAGTTTTCACAATGTGATTTTACACACACCTTGAAACCCAAAAGGACAAGGAAGACAAGAATTGATGCAAAACAGACTGAGTTAGATTGTAGGGTAAGAGTGTTATCAGATTCTTCCCCTAAACGACAGAGGTTGATTGTAGGCTAAGAGTGTATCTAGTTCACCCTGTAACCGACAGAGGTAGATTGTAAGCTAAGATTTTATCTGGTTCTCCCTGTAACCAATAGACTGATATTATAGGGTAAGTGTGTATAAGGTTCTCCCTGTAACCAATAGACTGATATTATAGGGTAAGTGTGTATAAGGTTCTCCCTGTAACCGATAGACTTAGATTATAGGGTAAGAGTTTATAAGGTTCTCCCTGTAAACAATACACTTAGATTATACAGTAAGAGTGTAGAAGGTTCTCCCTGTAACCAATAATTATATTGTTGGGAGAAAGTAAATCTGGTTCTCCCTGTAACCGACAGATGTAGAATGTTGGCAAAGAGTGTACCTGGTTTTCCCTGTAACCGACTGAGTTCAGAAATGAAACCCAAGTCCCCTTAGTGTGTGTATGTAATGGATGATTTGATGACTGCTCTGGGCAGCTTTACAGCTTTTGCTATATATTACGGAGCAACAAGGCCCAGGTGGTGGCAGAGTGCCCATCGGTCCAAATCCCATCACAACAAGCTTGCCCTACGCCAGGCGTCCCAGGGGCCCAGACTGCGGCTGCTGTTTAAGGTCACTATGGAGCACAACACATAATGTAATCCCTCATATTGTCGGCAGCCTCATCCAACAACATGTTCACCCTGGAGCCGGTAACTTGATAATATCATCTGTTGCATTGTAGATGAAATAAAACAGGACAAGGCATTGACCCTTCCCAACGGACATTTGGTACCTTTTCAAAACACGTGCCAGATGCTCCGCGACCTTGAACCCAAACTCACCTGAAACGGGTTTGTTGTGTACATATTTTACGAGAGACTACATGAATTGTCCTGAAAAACAAATTAATTTAATAACATGAACATACAATGCAAATCCAATTTTGTATTGACACGAGCAATAAGAAACTTTTGCTGCACCACATGTCCCAAAACATGTACACTTACTGACAGTGCTGTCTATCTGGTAACTAACATGGCTTTGGCCAGACCACTGACATAGTAGGCATGTACACTTACTGACAGTGCTGTCTATCTGGTAACTAACATGGCTTTGGCCAGACCACTGACATAGTAGGCATGTACACTTACTGACAGTGGCTGGCTGTCTATTAACAAGCGCGGTTGCTTGTCATAGTAGAATTGTTCTGGTGCCAGTGTGCGATACTTTTATTTCCTTCCCAGCAATAATTATTCTAATGCACTTTGAGTGAGACGTAAAGTTTAGACCTCAACAGCCCCTGGGAGTATCTGTCATCAAAGTATCCCCTGTTACTCTGAAGGTAACGAGGCACAATTCAAAAGACAATGAGACATTTTCTCAGGTGCCAATGTCTCAACAACTGTCGTTCATCAAAATACAACTATTGTAGTGTAAATACACCCTAATCTATCTGCCTGCCCCCCAACCCTAATTTGTCTGGGATTTGATTTAGGTCGCACTTTTCACTTTTTCCAGCAGGTGGGGCACAACATATCTTCCCCACTGAACACATACCATAACAATGTAATTAGTGAACATTATCTCTGTGTGCTTTTGAAAAAGATGGATGCTTAAATCTCTCTAAATTCCCCTGCTATGCACACTTATTCTTACGCCTGAAGTCTTGTGGAAAAGAGTAGGGTAATGATGTGTGAGTTCTTTAAGTATTATTGCTGTATGTCATTAGACATTTTTAGTTTTTGAAATTGTGCTGAATTGTTACCTTTCAAGAACTTTCTTGCATGCAGTGCTCAAGGTATTCATATTTACTTTGGCAGCTTGAGATTAGGCCATGGAAAGGATAGTTTCTGATTTTGTCTACATTAATTATGTGCCATGAACTGAAGCAGCCATAGAATCGGTAACTGTGTTAATAAACTAAGAAT
>JACXGK010005543.1:19969-32733 GCA_016801125.1 Novumbra hubbsi | reverse complement strand
CATGGTGGTCTATCAAACATAGGCTGCATGGTGGTCTACCAAGCATAGGCTACATGGTGGTCTATCAAACATAGGCTAGGCTAGGCTCTTTGAGTTCCATTGTATGAATGAAATATTTAGATACAATGTACTATCTGATAATCTTTGTAGAATGTGTTATTTGCTCGAAAAAATATAGACTATGACAACAACTTTAAAGTCATACACTGTTCTCTACACACCTGTTATGTAGAGAACTGTAGAGTTTCTGGGCTTGAGATACAGATCATATGGAGCTGTGTAAAACCTTGTTTATTTACTGTATTATTAGTATTAGTTACTGTAAATGAAAGCAATGGTTTTAATTTTTATTTTACAATTGTCCTTTTCAGTGCCATTGACATCAAGGAGCTCAAGGTCTTGCACATTGTGAGTAGCAAAGATGGTATGGGTCCGAAGAGCAGCGCTCCAGTCGAAGTCCCACACCAAGCCCACAACAACACCTCTGAGACGTTGGCCTCACCACAGCAGCAGTGCTCTAAAAGCTTTGGAGACAAACTCTTGGAAGTGCCAGGCCAGCCCAAGGCCTTCAGACGGAGACACAACTCCTGTGAGTACCAGTGAAGATGGAGGGAAACACTAGAGATGAAAGACTCCAGTTGTGGGAATCGGAGGGTCTTGTTTTCTACACAAATGATGGGGCTTTAAACATACACACATTTTAGTTTTCCTTGTTTTGTTCTTACCCCTCGTGGCCTAACTGGGATCATGTGATTACCCAGAGCAGTAGTTTCTCGTTATTGTTTTAAGATCAAGTGAAGGTGTTGTTTGAACTGGTTTGGTTATTTTCAAACCGAAGCGAATTATCAACCACCTCCAGTTTCCGCTACCACAGTTTTGTCTACATCTTCAAAAGAAATGTGAATGCTTATTGGCTCTGACAAGGCCAGGTGACGTTATCAGTAGAGAGTTGTCTTCTGTGAGGGAGGAGGTTTAGCCTTCTTCCTTTTCACAACACATGTTGCTGGTGTTAATGGCATTCCCCCGGGAACTGACTCTTTCTGGCAATATCATTTTATTCCTTATTCTAATGGAGGTTCACAGTGCCGTGTGCTTTATTGTCTTAGTGATGCAATCTTTTTTATGACATGTATGAGCTCCTACATTGTTGTTATGAAATGGTAGAGTGGTCAAGGACACGTGTATTTCAGCGGGGTCCTGTAACGGCAGGGTTCTACTGTTCCCCAGCGGACCTCCAACTTTCTTAACTCCTTTTTTGGGGGCGGTGGGGTTCACAGGGTCGTCCAGCAGTCGGGGCGCCAACCAGGTCACCCCCAAGAAGAATGGAGTGAAGAACGGAGGCGCGGGCCCGAGGCCGCACCGGGACGAGGAGTGTTTCGGGGAGTACGTGGACGACGGGCTGGACACGGACTTTGACTTCGAGGGCAACCTGGCGCTGTTCGACAAAGCCGCCGTGTTCTCGCGGATCGACGGGTCGGATCGCCGCGGAAACGGGGCCCGGTCGCGCGGCACGCCCCAGGACCAGACGACGTCGCAGTACCGCCACGACGAGAACATCCTCCAGGCCCGGCCTGTGGTGTACCGGCAGATAGCGGTCCCTCAGCCCGGACCTCAGGAGTACTGCACCGGTGGGCACTGGGCTCACTGTAGATGGGGCCGTTTGAACAAGCCAAACACGGCTCCCCCCATCATGGTGAATGAGCTCTGGCCCAATGAGCAATAACAAAGACGCACGTTTGTCCCGCCCCTTCCCTCTCTGTGTCCTTTCCTCTTCTAGATTCGGGTCTGGTGGTGCCCAGCATTTCCTACGAGCTGCGCAAATGCCTGCTGTCTGTGGCTGAGCGTCACGGCCTCTCATTGGAGAGGAGGCTGGAGATGACGGGCGTCTGTGCCAGTCAGATGGCTCTAACTCTACTGGGCGGGCCCAATAGGTGAGCTATCGGCGGTAGACGGCATTTTACCGTGAATCCCCTCCTTGTCGGGCGTGTGGCATGTGGACAAACTCAGATGTCACACCGACACAACTTTGTTTTCCAGAAGCGTTTCCATTTCGACGGGGAAGACCTGTCACTTTCTATCCAGCATGTCCCCGCTAAGCGCGCTGAGCCTCTGAGTTGTTTCCTGACGCCTCTCGCCCCTCCAGGCTGACCCCCAAGAACGTCCACCAGCGTCCGTCGGTGGCGCTCCTTTGCGGGCCGCACGTGCAGGGGGCCCAGGGCATCAGCTGTGGTCGTCACCTGGCTAACCACGAGGTGGAGGTTACCCTCTTCCTCCCAAACCTGGTCAAGACGCTGGACGCCGTCGCCAGCGAGCTCGTCCTCTACGGCAAGACCGAGGGCAAACATGTGGCCAGCATTAAAGGTGATCGGCTGCTCCCGCGCTTCTCAAAAACACATCACCTTCCTTTGTTTAATAAGATGTTGACGGCTTGAGGAGAAGGGGGAGGTAAGAGGGGACTAGCCGCCCAGAGAAGCTCAGCGGTCAGTTTAACTGTGTCCCTGTGACCGTTCGGTGCCTGAACTCTCTCGCTTCTTCCGTCCAACCAGAGCTGCCCGACAGCCCCGTGGACCTGATCATCAACTGCCTGGACTGTCACGAGAACGCGTCCGTGGTGGAGCAGCCGTGGTACCGGGCGGCTGCTGACTGGGCCAACCAGAACCGGGCCCCGGTGCTCAGCCTGGACCCTCCGGTGGGCGGCCACTCCGTGGAGGCCAAGTGGACCCTGGCCCTCGCCCTGCCCCTGCCGCTGACGGAGGGGGCCGGCCGGGTCTACCTGTGTGACATCGGGGTGCCGCGACAGGTGTTCCAGGAAGTGGGGATCAAGTATCACTCTCCGTTCGGGTGCAAGTTTGTGGTGCCGTTGCATTCTGCTTAGCTGGGCTGTTGTTTACCCGACTGGTGCAGGAAGCAGTGACTATCTGAACAACACTTTGTGTCAATTTTTAAAAAAAAATTTAAGCATTTCCTTGGACTGCGACGGTGTTTGACCCTCGGATTGAAAGAAAGCTGTCCAGAACAAATAGGAGCTCAACTCAGAACTATCTGGTTCAATAAGAAGGGCTCGGCCGAGGGCTCCCCTGGACACTTTGTAGATTACACCAGAGCAAGCCTTATTTTCCAGACTTTTGCAAAGCATGAATCTGTTTTCTTTTCTTTTCCTACTGCAGTTGTAAAATGTATTCGGGAAGACTGTCCCCGCACATGACATTCAATTGTCCCCGATGTGTAACAGCGCCTCTCTCCTGGACTGAGACGAGGGGTGATGTGGCCGTAGTAGGTCCCAAGTAAAGGGCCACGCCTCTCCGGGGTTGAGCCTCACTGAGAGTTAGAACAGTTCTGACACCGTGAGCCCAGCGGGGAGTTGGTGCACCAGCCTGCGTCAAATCTGCCTCCTAGTCGTTTTATGTGTGACTTTGGAACTCTTGTTGTTGTTTTTTTATGTCTACAGTTTTTGTCTTTTGTCCGTTTGGTGTTTAGGACGTTGAAGGCTGTTGCCTAGATGTTAAATTTCATGGAACGTCATGGAATGCCATGTTGGCATGATGTCACATTGTAATGATGTCACAGTGGCTGCTGACTCATACTAGTTACTGCATTTTAAACCAGGAAGTACGCCAAATTCCATGACCAGTTTTAAAATCTACTAATTGGAAAGCATCAAAGAGGTTTGGAACAGTGGGCTGTTGGGTCCTACATTACTTTTTATAAAACGGAAAAGTGGTCAAGGACGCCGACGGAGAGACCTGCTACTTCCTGGTCCCGTTGTGACTAAGAAGTGCGTCTGTGAGACTGCAGGGGAACCACCTCCCGAATGGACAGAACTGCTTTAGCCTCGCTGAGAACCAAAATGCTGGGACAGCCCGCCGTGCGGAACGTTTTGGACTCGGCACCTAAGCCCGCCGTCTCGCGCTGAGGGGGCTGCTTCTCATTGGCAGGGATTCAACAACTCCATGTTGGGAGAAGTTGTGCATAAACAATCAAGATGTGATGGCGAAGGACGCTGAGACAGAGATCTGCCCGCAATTCGTTTGCATTTTGTCTCCAAGACTTCCATCATTCTGCTGCAACAGAACAGGAAAAAGAACATGTATATGGTCTATGGAATTAGAAAGATATAGATGTAAAACATCCAATGCTAAAGTATATTTGTTTGAATTGCAGGAGGTCAGGTAGCGAAGAGGTTTTAAGTCGGATTTACGTTGAGCCACAAAGAAAGCTGTTGACCTACTGTAAAACAGAGTTGAATTCAGATGTTGACGTTGAAGAACTCTCCCTCCACAGGTGTGATTAATGAGCATCATTTAAATGTTTAGATAGACTACCTGAGCCAGCAGCATCAGTGTTTGATGACGGATAAGAGAGCTGGTATCCAAAAGCACTGTTCAAGGTCCAGAACATGTGTGTCCATTCATCTTAGGAAGGGTTTGTTGATTATTATTAACATTGGATTCCTTTTGTTTATGTTTTTTGTGTGTGTGTATATTTATATACACTGATCAGCCAGAACGGTATGACCACCTGCCTAATATAGGTCCCCCTCTAGCCGCCAAAACAGCCCTGACCTGTCGAGGCCTGAACTCCACCAGACCTCTGAAGCTGTGCTGTGGTGTCTGGCACCAAGACGTTAGCAGCAGATCCTTTAAGGTCCCGTAAGTGGCGAGGTGGGGCCTCCGTGGATCAGACTTGTTTCTCCAGCACATCCCATGGATGCTCGATTGTATTGAGATTTTTCAAGGGCCAAGTCAACACCTTGAACTCGTTGTTGTGTTACTCAAAATCATTCCTGAAGCATGTTTGCTTTGTGGCAGGGCTCATTATCCTGCTTTAAGAGGCCAATGCCATCAGGGAACCATTACCATAGAAGGGTATGCAGTGTCTGCTATGTCGAATTCGCTCAGATTCTTATGCTTGCCGATTCTTTTCTGCATTTGACACATCAACTTGAGGACAAAATGTTCACTTCCTGCCTAATAAGTCCCACCCACTGACAGGTGCCATGATGACGAGATGAGCAGTGTCATTCACTATACCTGTCAGTGGTCATAATGTCATGGCTGATCTGTGCGTGTGTGCGTGTGTGCGTGCGTGCGTGTGTGCGTGTGTGCGTGCGCAGGGATTGTGGCGCTACAATGTGGTTATTTTGATCAAACAGACCGACAACAAATGTTACTCACAGCTATTCCTCTTGCAAGGCCCTAAGGGGTGAAAGAGTTCAGCAAAAAAAAAAGAAATCCAACATACACGGACCTTTGAGTTGGTCGTCCCACCTCCTACTGATGGCAGACAGGAATATGTCACCTAAGTGTGTTCAGGCTGACTCCCCCACACAACAGCCTTGTTTCAAAGATTCCACTGCCATGATGAAGTTTGCATTGTTTACTGTCAGTCTAGCTGGGGCTGCCTTACACCGTTTGCATTTGCATAATGTGAAAAGGTCAGCAACTGTTAAATGGTGTTTGTATATCTGTGTCCCAAATGGCCCCAATATACCTCTAATAATGCAGTACTCTCTGACCCAGGCTTTAGTGGTCTCTGGTCAACTGTAGCTCACTATGTTGAGGTTAGGGTTCCATTTGGAACACCGGTGTCGTCAAGGAAACAACTAATTATTTTGATACTGGACCGAGTGAAGAGTCACATGTTGGCAACCAGGAGCCTCAACAGCAAGCTTGTTGATCTACAGGAGATCTACCTTTTGATGTAACTTTTAAGACCTTGGCCTCCCTTGTAGCATGCTAGGTTTGGCTGTATCAGGGGAAGTGTTCATTAACCGTGCTCCATGTTCAGTACAAGTTTAAATGAATCTGTTGTTTTCACATGGGCAGTTTTATGCCAATCTAATGCACCACATTGGGCACCACGATGAAGTGTGCCACCGCTGGGCATTCAGAAGACGCCGGTCTCTCAGCAAAGGTGGCATTCGTGGCAGGTCAAAGGGCCATGGTGATTCCATATCAAACCAATAGTGATTGACTTTGTATCCTCACATTTGTGCTCTATTCTGTTTACTGTCAACAACGCAATTATTGAATAAAGTTGAAATGACTCATTTGTTTTTGTTTTTTATTTCAACTGTATTTATAGTCAGGCCTCTTTATCAAATATATTTTTGATACAATGAAAAAAGAATTGAAGCAGTGCATGTATTTGTATGTATAAGTGCTAAATAGTTATTTCAGTTATGGGTGGGGTCGTCATTTTTTGGGGGAAATAGCAAATGTATTTGTACCTTTGTAGTCTTGCAGACTAGTGTCCACGAGCGCCGTACGCATGCGTTTGGCAAGGGTTAGAGCTTGGAGCGGAACGCCCAGAAGGCTGCAGATAGAAATACAACTGTTAGAACGGTTACAGGATCCGTATACAATATTGGAACGATGAAGGCGATACATTTCTATCTTCGGTGATCTGAAATGTGCTTCCACTGCCCCTTTGACTGACTAGGTGAACTGCATTTCCTATTCCAAGAAGGCCGTCGGAAGCAGTGGTGCACGATTGAAGCTCGCGCATTATTTGGCTAGTTTCTTTATTTCGAAGCATTTTCAGAAAGTCTTTGAGCCGATGTCAGTAGGTTTTTGAGTTCATTTAGTTTTTTCAGCAGTGTTACATTTCGCCCGACGTGGTTGAGACGCCGCCGTTTTGTCTTCATCAAGAATAGTGACGGGATCATCATTGAAATCATAATCTAATGACTCAGATTTAGTTAACATCTGTCTCTGGCATCTATTCCCTCCACGAGCTGGCCGAAATGTACCCATTGACCGTCTGTTCTATTTGAGAGGTAAGCGGTGAAAAGAGTTACATTGTTGCCACATCCGCTGCTACGCTGGGCTATATTTGTTAGCATATATGATGTGCAATTTACTGCCGATTTATTTAACCCTCTACTCTTCAAAGGAGCACATTGACAGATCCGGTTTCATGAACTCGAGCAGCAGAACTCCCAACTACTAACATCGTGTATTATTATCACTGATATTCCAAAAACAGAAGTATGGGCTGCTGTGCTTTATATGAATATGGATGAGGTTGTAGTCAGAATTTCTCGACACGGGTCTCTGGTGAAACGTTTTGCACAAGTATGTAGGGAATATGGTGGCATTTCAGAAGCAGTCGGTCTTGTAAAGTGGCCTGTCTACGGACGAGTCACGAAACCCTTGATAAAGATCAAAGCGCTGAAGCCGTTAATTCACTTCCTGAACTAGGTTTGAAATATTGATCACAATAAGTGAGCCCACCCGAGAAACAGTTTCTAACCCTCAAGATGACTTACGGACGACGTCGACCACTAGTTCTGCCTCCACGTACCAAAGGACTAAACAGCATAACCTCAGGAGGCTTGCACTCGGCGCAAACAAAGCCGTCTGCAGGACTGTCAACATTGAACGCGGTGTAGCTAATTAGCTGTCTATATGTGGCCCAGCAAAAGTGGTCGAGCGTGCCTGAACTGCACATCCGAGTATGACCATGCTGTTGCCTTGTGTGCACACAGGAATTTGGTGGTGATGGTAAAGTCGTGATCCTTCACCCCAACACTTTTGACAGAATTATTGTCCTCTGCCACTTCCGCTGGCACTCTGGGTGCAGTAGCACAAAAGTAGCTGTGTCAGAAGCACCAAACCTCTTCCGCACACCCCCCCTCCCGCTCCCTAGCTTCTGGGCTAACAGAAAGGCTGCATTATGCGTGATAGCCTGAGTGGAAGGGGCAAAATGCAGTGGCAGACGGTCTTGCGAAGCTCGCAGATGGTGAACCGGCCGCCACTCTAAATGGGCTGGCCACTGATCTTTTATTATGACGACGCTGGCGTTTCGCAGACCGCGGTTTGACTTCCACATTCTATTTATGGTAGGAATGTAGGCGCAGCGTGAAGAGTCGCCTTTGTTTCGTTCGTTAGTGGTAAACACACCGCAATGTCTCATCCTACCATTTTTGTGGTCGGTTAGACTTTATAGACAATTTTAACATTGTAGGGGTGTTATCTGGTGGTAACCATTTTATGTGGCCTGAAATGGGGTTCTGAATATACCTGTCAGTATGGACGACACTGAGGTACTGCTAGTCTCACTATGGTTAATTATGCTGTAATACATCCACTGGATGTGTTCTTCACTAGAGCTTGCATGTAAAACAACGGGAACAACCGATGTTACTCAAATTCAGTGTTTCCGTGTGCATGTAGTTTATCAGTCACAGAAAGTGCTCGCCTACGGCTGCGGCAGTCATTTCTTGAGCAGTGACCTGATCTCTGGCCCCTGTTGGTGGCCTGCATCCAGTCAGTCACAGTTCTTCCACACAGAGGGGCTCTTCAGTCTGGAGCCGGATGGAGCCGCACGGCATGGAGGACTTATTCATGGCAGACCGGTTACGGAGGGAATCGAGCCTGATGAACTGTTAGCCTGAGTTTGAGTATGGGCCTCGCTCGTACACTTTTAGCCTCACATGGTCGTATTCGGCAACGACAGAGAAGACACCACTACCAGGAATGAAAGTGAGGCCACCAGACACTTTGTGAAGGGACTGTAATGCGGCTCATGACCGCTGATGGACAGGGGGGATGTTACTTAGGGTCTGGGATGTACTTTATGTCCTGATGTGCCTGTGTTACTGCTGTTATATTCTGGGTTTTAGGACAATTATCTAGCCTGGATCCAAATGTGACTCTGCTTTAGTACCGTTACATAACCCAGGGTTCTGATGTGACTCTGGATTGTAACAGTGATTTTATTGTTGTCCCCATTGAGATATAAAGTAAGTGTGCTTAATTGCCACAGTGGGCGTGTTTGAATACATGGATTGTTCTCTGATTCTTGTTCTTTACTGTCAAAATATCTGATGGATAAAATAACAACAAAATCAATTTTTTTAAAGCTCTTTTTGCATCAGAAGTTGTCCCGACGAGGATAGATGCCCATCCTGAAACCCGAAGAGAAAGTAACAACAAAACCCGACGCACAGTGGCCAAGCAAAACTCCCTAGTAGGCAGGGAACTAGAACTTATGGTAAAGGGTGGCATTTTGCATATGTGACTTATGTTTTACATTTTTATTTTTTACTGTTATTAAATGAGAGTGAAAAACATTGCGTGACATATTCAAAATGCATCACGAGGACAGAGACTGTACACAGATGTCTCTCTGTAACCCTTTTCACGGTAAGCTTGGTCTCAAACTGTGACTCTGCAGTTAGCTGGTCAAAGCCTCTGCCTTGATGAACATGTTGCTAATGCCAATGTTGGTGTTATAGTGCTATTCTAGCACATCCTTGGTGTTATAGTGCTATTCTAGCACATGCTTGCCCAGAAACCTTCCTTGTTGTCCTAATAGAAATATAAATGTGTCATTTAAAGGTCCGTCACCACTAACAGTGTAAGACAATTTCCTTCTCTTTTATTTCTTTGATCAGTATGTTCCATCATTGTTTGTAGCTAGCCGGTGTAAAATGGCTTTAGTTGTTTCCAAGACCTTCTCCTCTGGCAGAGTTCTGTTGGCCCCGGTCCGAAACAGGGAGGGATCGAAACAGGGAGGAGACCAGCTGAAAGCGGTTATGAGAGGTTTTCAGTTGTGTGTATTGTGGGCTTGTTGTTGGGTCTGTCGTTGAGGTCAGGCACACTGGAACGTAGCTGTCAGGCGCCAGCAGGCCGTGACAAGTGGATGCAAACCTGGGCCGGTTGTAGTGGGAGCTTCCCCTGCCTCTCTGGAAGTTACGTCGTGGCACGCGGGCTCAAAAGCCTCTTTTAACCAGTGCGACATGGCTAGCCAGCTAGCGGTTATCCTTAGTAGCATTTCAGTCACAAGTGCCTCAGTGTGTTTTTTGTGACAGATGGTGCTTCATTGGTGAGTTATATCTGAGGGCTCAGAGGACCGCTGGCTTGCATCTTGTGTGAGGTGGTTTAACTGTGAAGACAAGCGGCCTTTCAAGCAAGCTCGGCAGCGAACACTGATAGTCGTGTATTTGCTTTCCTGTTGCCGCCGAAGGGACTGACGAGCATAGTGCTTTTTGTTGCCTGTTTTTAATAATTTGTTTACTCATTTGCATTCTCCCAAGAACCGGTCTGTGTGTTCAGGGTGCTCATTATCAGGCTCCCTTGGAGGAACAGCGGACCGGAAGCTAGTGGTTTGGCAGCTTGGTGTCTCTGCAGGAACATCTTCTGCCTGTCTGTCTGTTCGAGCCTCCATGGAACACGAGGCGATGTTGGATTCGGCAGGTGCAGCGGTCAGATATATCGTCTACTTTATCTTCATGTGGGGGGAAGTGGGAGGAGCGAGCAGAGCTTTGGGTCCGTGTCGACCAAACGAACGACACATCAGTCAGGTCACTTCTACAGTGTGTCTCCCAGGATCTCATGAGTCTAGCAGGCATTAATGAGTGGACTGGGGCACAGAGGGCATTTACCTGAATGCGACTTATTGATAGGATGGCATCTCCGGGTCTGGCGTGGCGTGTGAAGGGCAGCTGACCATGAGGTATAGGTCACCGGGGTGATTGGACAGAGGTATAGGTCACCGGGGTGAGTGGACAGAGGTATAGGTCACCGGGGTGAGTGGACAGAGGTATAGGTCACCGGGGTGAGTCACATCTGACTTGTAGCAGAGCTTTCCAGCCCATGGAAAGGATTCCTTGTTGAGGAATGTAAGATCAATTCTGGATGTAACTGAATACTGCAGGTTAACACTGCAGCAATATGAGTACTGGGTGAAGGAGTACATTGTAAAGCCTTGATCACCCACAGCATTTGCACTTTGGTGCACTGGGGGTTAATTCTTTTAGTGAGATGTGACAGTTGCTTTGCAGCACTGCAGAGACAGTGGTAATGCATGTTGCTTGGTGCATGTATTTTTAAAAAGGTCCCCAAATAGCGCCTATTTCAACAGCTGAACCTTATTCTAACTCAAACTTAACCCCAAGTGTAAAAAAATGTATTGTCTCTGTGAGGACCGACCAGAAGGTAACATTTCCCAAGTTACTTTCTCAAAATGACCTCACATGGCGTTACCAAGCTTTTAGCTAGTTTTCTCAAAATGGACTCGCCTTTTTAAAATAGTTTAGTGTTCACACCGGTCCTCAATGATAGCAATACCACACACAAGATGAGCTTATGGCCACAGAGACATCCTGCAGGTCCAGAAAGGTAATTAGTAACAGTGTGGGGGGTGATTGTTGTCATGCCACTGCTCATTAAGGTGTTGTTACACCAGCCTCCCCCTGTTTATGAGGTCATATGTGCCAGGTAAATGGGTGCCGTTACACCAGCATCCCCCTGTTTATGAGGTCATATGTGCCAGGTAAATGGGTGCCATTACACCAGCATCCCCCTGTTTATGAGGTCATATGTGCCAGGTAAATGGGTGCCGTTACACCAGCATCCCCCTGTTTATGAGGTCATATGTGCCAGGTAAATGGGTGCTGTTACACCAGCCTCCCCCTGTTTATGAGGTCATATGTGCCAGGTAAATGGGTGCCGTTACACCAGCCTCCCTCTGTTGCTGCAGGGCTATTTTAGTGGCTGACGCAACTACGCCCCCAAATGCAGTACGTGGGTTAATAATGAATTGTACTGGATAAAGGTGTCATTATTTCACACACAATTCATTAATAACCCAGGACATTTGCCCTCGATGCCTTGCTGTGAGCTGTGGATTTGTGTTTTCCTGTTACTCCCAGGAGTTGTACGCTACCACACAACAAGCTGTTTCAAGGCCTGAGGCGGGGCCGCTCCAGACCTGTCAGCCTGTCCTGTCTTGCACGTGTAGTTCTACCCTCTGGAGCCTGGTTCCCATGCATACCTCAGACTGGGGACGCAGCTCAAACAGCAAGACGCATTCTGTGCTGTAGGGCGAGAAATGCTGAAGAACCTGTTAGCTTTGCTACGGACACGATTGGATCAGAATTGCTTGCTGGGATGGGTGCTTAGCTCTTTAGGAAGTAAGAAAAAGGCCCATGTAAGGTATTCCCACACACCAGTGGTATTCAAATCTAGACCTCAAAGCCGGTTCCATTCCATGTTTTCATTGCAACCCCCTTAACATCTTAGTTAGACCTGGGATACCAGGTGGGTGAGATTTATGATGAGGTAGAACAGAAAACCAGCAGGCTCCGGACCTCGTAGGGTCAGAGTTTAATACCCCTGTCGTACAATAAATGATGAAACATCAGAAACTGTAGTACTGAGTAGGTTCTCTTGGTACTCAGATGAGTCAGGAATGTTTAGAGTACAGTTCAGTTATCTCTGCCTCTGTTTCATGGCATCAGTTATCTCTGCCTCTGTTTTATGGAATCAGTTATCTCTGCCTCTGTTTCATGGCGTCAGTTATCTCTGCCTCTGTTTCATGACGTCAGTTATCTCTGCCTCTGTTTCATGGCGTCAGTTATCTCTGCCTCTGTTTCATGGGGTCAGTTACCTCTGCCTCTGTGTCATCTTTCAATTAGCTCTGCCTATGTTTCATGGGGTCAGTTACCTCTGCCTCTGTGTCATGGCGTCAGTTAGCTCTGCCTCTGTGTGTCATGGAATCAGTAAGCTCTACCTTTATAGTCAGTAACAGTGCTATCACAAAGCACATCATGAACATGTCGAGTGTTTCTCATTGAAGCTAGCTTCCTGGTTCCTCATCCTGCTGTAGGCAGCACACCTTATACTCTGCTGTACCACACACACACACACCTTATACTCTGCTGTACCACACACACACACACACACCTTATACTCTGCTGTACCACACACACACACACACACACCTTATACTCTGCTGTACCACACACACACACACAC